>PVKS010017944.1:0-41033 GCA_004027875.1 Aplodontia rufa
TTAGAAACAATGATATTGCAGCCTTCGAAGGTAAAGGGATGGCTATGGAAGAGATCATGATGAGTAAAATCAGCTTAACCCAGAGATCTAAGGGTCGACTGTCTCCACTCATCTGTGGAGGTGGGGTCTAGACCCTAGACAATGAGAAAGTTGGTCTAGTAACATGAGTTAAATCCAGATAAGATGTAATGCTTTACAATCTAATACGTTTTTAGAGTTATAATGGGAAGGGGAAGGGAGGGATAAGGGAGGATAATAGGGGGGGCACTCCTGGGAATAATTGCAATATCCAGAATATATACATATTTTATACACATTTTATATTATTTTGTTAAAATCTTGTAAGGTTGTTCAAAAATAAAAAATTAAAAAAAAAGAACTAAAGGAATATTCACTTAAAAAAATGAACATACACAAAAACAAATTTATAGTCCCTTTCTTACAGCACTATGATAAAAGGAATGAGTCCCTTTAAAATTGATTGAACAGGGGTGGAGAGGTGGCTCAGTGGTAGGATGCTTGCCTGGCATATTCAAGGACCCAGGTTCAATCCCCAGCATCACATATACAACTAAGTGCAGAAAACGCAAAAACCAGATAAAAAATTAAAAAAAACTCTCTCTCTCTCTTAAAAGAAGAGAGTTATTGAGCTATTGCTTACAGCTTTATGTTCTCCAGTGGTTCCTTCCTTACTTCATTGACCTAATGACCCCATAGTGGCCACGTGTAAGAGATTTTTCTCCTAGCTTTTAATTTCCTTGAATCTGGTTGTTTCCAGGGGATTATATTCTGTTATAGAGTTAAGATAGCTAACTCTTCCCTATAATCTACTCTGACACAGTTTCTATGGACTGGCTCTTCTTCCTCCTTAGACTTACATTCAGTAGACTCCAGTGGCAATTTCAGTACAATCACCGTGGGGCAAGATTGTCAAGAGGTGTCAATATTTCCCAGGGTTGAAGATGGACATAGGATATTGATCTCTACCTTCTTCCTAATTGAGAATCAATGGATTACATTAGTGCTACTCAAAGTGTGGTCACAAACTGTTTCAGATCCCACAGTAAGATGAGTACAGAAATTGAGAGGAAACACTGCTATAGTATCCAATTGCATGAATGGACTTTTTCTAATAATTCATTTCATATTCTTTTACAAAAGTGTCAGTTTATAGAAGATTAAATTTAAAAGAAGATATGATGCTTTACTATAGTTTGTTTGAGAAGTACTAAGATGTTTCTAGGAAATCTAATAGCCTAAGAATAGACTGAAAGAACACAAGAGCTGTGCAGTGTCAGGTAGTTGAAGGAATCAGGAAACAAGCCAAGTAAGACTTAATGGGGAAGCCACAGGACATGAGGTACTTTACCTGAGTCATTCCTATTACCAAAGAGTATGTCAGTAGATCTTGAGGCCTTTTATTCCTACATATGAACCAGGGCTAAAGATAAACTCCTAAGAATGGTGATTGGAGCTTAGACGGGTTTTGAATTTATGACATAAATCTCTTACTTTTTTTAGTTTGACTCTTGTTTGATGTGACATTCACCGAGGTTAGTATGTCAGTGTGTCCAGCTTTGCTATAATCTCTATATAATGAAGGGATCTGGGTTTAGAACAACGTGTGGTTCTGAAATTCAGAGAGGGAAAAATTTCCCTCTACCCTGTTAGATTTAATTCTTGTTCCCGCAAATTAAACTGAGAGAGAGAGAGAGAGAGAGAGAGAGAGAGATCAGCAAGGAAAAGACAGAGTTCATTTCCATGTGCTTGCATACAGGAGTGCTTAGTGATGAGTAACTGAAAAGTATGGTTAGCTCTTGGGACTTATCTACCAACTTATAAGGGAAGAGAAGAAAGACGTGTATGGGCAAATGAGTGACCTTTTGAAAGATAAATACCCCTTTGGGAGAAGTGATGGGAGATGTAATAGTCTAGCGACAATGTCTGTTGATACTTATTGTCTCAAAGAAAATTAGAGCTTAGAGCTTTCCCTAGGACAGGGATTTATGACAACTGAGTTCTTTTGGAGGTACTATTTTTAGGCATATCAGGGATTCCAGCAGCAAATATCTTCAGTCCCACATAATTTTTATGCTGAAGTGGTTTATTCTGGACCTCTTCATGAAACCGGTTACTTTTTCATCAGAGCCTGACTCCTGGCACACGTCACTGAGATGCTCAGTCACCTTTTATTTGATATCTGTCACTGAACAAATATTTTGGCTCCCATGTGCAGTGGGAGTGGACCTTTATCATCAGAGTACAGCTCTTTATATACAAAAAGGGAGGCATTAACATTACCTTAGCAATATTCAGATGCTTAGTGATCCTCATATCCAAAATTTTATGGTTATTATTCTTGAATAAAATCTAACTTTTATTTCTTGTTTTCTAATCATTTTAGAGGTCACCCTCCAGCCAGCCCCAGCAATCACTTACCGCACTATTGGGGGTATTCTTGACTTCTATGTGTTCTTGGGAAACACACCAGAGCAAGTTGTTCAAGAATATCTAGAGGTAAACTTGTGAAACTTTGATTATGATGGAAAACCTACATAGCAAATATTCAAGAAGAGTAAATTAATACACAACTGTGACCCATAAAAATCTGCTATCATGAATGAGCTATCAAAGAGCAAATTTAATTAAAGAACAAATTTGAGATGTTAAAGTTTATATGCAGTGTAAACTTGCTTTATGGCGTTTTTAATGTTATAAAAAGGGAGAAGACATAAAGATGTCCAAAACATGGCCCAGCCCTCAATGATTTTTAAAGGGGATAGAAAAATATACTAACATGTTAACATTAGTGAAATAAGTGCATTGGAAACTGGGGTATGTTTTGTGCCTCAAAATTAATGCTTAGAGCCAGGTGGCCATACACCTCCTATTCAGGAGGCTAAGGCAGGAAGACTACTTGAGACCATGAGTTCAGGGTCAGCCTGGGCAACAGAGGGAGACCCTGTCTCAGGAAACAAAACAACAAACATCAGTGCTCTGAAAAACTTTTATTAAATAAGAATACTGTTAATCTTCATCTTTCATATTTCTTTTAGCTCATTGGGCGGCCAGCCCTACCTTCATACTGGGCACTTGGATTCCACCTCAGCAGGTATGAATATGGAACCCTACAAAACATGAAAGAAGTCTGGGACAGAAACCGTGCAGTGCAACTCCCTTATGTAAGTGAGATTTTAAATGAGTCTCCAAAAATCAAGACATTTCATGGAGAAATGAATGAATAACAGCTGCTTGTACTTTCTTTTCCAGAGGTTTTTTGGGCTCTTTTTATGTAATAAAAGGATTTTTATATGTTTACAAACTAGGCTTTTTTTCCGGACAACCACTGTTTCAAGGAACCCTAGTTTTTGTGTGTGTGTGTGTGTTTTTTTTTTTAAGTGGGAAGTAATACTTAGCAATTACCATTAGGAGGCAACTTGCTTTTTTGCTTCTATTTTTATCGCATATTTTATAAGTAAAATTTTCTTGTGCTTATGTATTGACTGTAGTTTACATAATATGTTTTAGTTTTAGTTCTCAAGATAATTCTCTCTCTAGTTGGATTATAGTTTTTGAATATTTCTTAGGATAATTTCTTTTTTAACCATAGATATGTTTTTGGTTGGACTGTTTTGACTCAAAAGTGTCATGACAGGGACTGACCATAAGAGTGATATTGTACCTTTTGAAGTTTCTAAGATTCTGATATAATCTTAATTCTTAGTTTTATGGTCAGGTAATAAATGATACAGATCCCTGATCCCTCTATGCCTCACTGATTAATTTGCTTTAGCACATATTTTAAGAGAAAATTGAAGAAGGGTAATGATTCTAGGCTCCAAGGATTTAGATAAAAAAGAAGATACTACTGGATACAGTCCAGAGACATGTAGGTCAGCATCCTTTTTTTCGTAGATAAGAATCAGGCTAGGCGAGGGGGAATACCTTGACCAAGATCACATAGCCAGTTAATGACAGAAATGGATTTAAAAAATCATAAAACAAGTTTCTGGTCCATCTGTTTCTGCATTGGTGTTCTGACTGCTATTGAGTTGGCAGTAAGCAGAGTTTGCCCTTCTGTGTAGTGTGGTCACTTTTCATTTGGCTTTTGCAGATGGGTTGAAAAGGAAGTGCTTAACAGTATTGAGATTCAAAAAGCCTGGGACCAATAGGGGAGAGCAGAAAATGAGAGTGGTTCAAGACATTTGGGGGGGCAAATTCACTTATAGACCCCACTACTCCTCATTCTCTAGCTCTTAGCAGCTTTACATGAGTGGGTGGGAATGATGGGGGTGGAGGAATAAGAGAGAAGTGGTACAGGCAGAACTGAGGCAGATCTTCATAAGAACAATTGCTGAGATAACGAGAGCTACCATGTTATGAATTCTTTTGACGGGTATGATGCTCAATGTCATCTTTAGCTGTCTAAAAAATCCCATTTTATTATTAGAATACTATTTAAAATTATAAGCCCCACTTAATATCAGACAATCAAAGAAACTGGCTTTCAAGCCCAAGTCTCTTCATTGTGGCTCTCTACTTTGATGTCATTCTTCTTACATGTGTTCAGTCATTTCCTTCTTCAGTGTGCTAGGGAATGAAAGAATTGGTCTCTTACTAGTGGATAGTGAAGTGAGTCATGAAAAGGAGCATTAAGGAATGGAATTGAAAAATTATTAACTGAGTTGAATATGGGTGGCAAATTCTGTCCATTTTAAGTGCACAAAAGTAATAAAATATTTTATGATTTGAATGGAGAATGAGGTTTCTGAAGAAATTCAAAGGGAAAAGTCCAAAAGTCTCTGGGAACAGTCTCTTCTCCTTCATCCCACTCCCTTAGAGAAGATATCTGGGTCTTAGAGCAAGAGTAAATGTCGTTATGGTTCCACCATTTTCACACAGGTAAACTAAGAAAAGAATAACACCAAAGACTTAAAGTAGAAGAGAAGTTACGCAGCAAATAGTTGAGTGGTAAAATGAGAGAGAAATGGAAGAGAAGACAATTCCGTCCCCTTTTAATCTTGGGGTTAGGATGAAATGTACTTTGATAGTCTCAATGATTTGTCATAAATAATGCCATTAACCTGATCACAGAGCTGAGACCAGAACTTAGAGACAATGTGTCATTTGTTCTTAAAATTACTCTGGGAAACGAAACACTTAGATGACTGTTTAGAGCCTAGCACAGAGTTGGCATTTATCTTGAATAATAATAGTAATAATTTGACTGACCCATTTGAATAGGGCAATGCAAAGGTGCTGAATTGTGGACTTTGTATTCTTTCAGGATGTTCAACATGGTGACATTGACTATATGGATGAGAGGAGGGACTTCACATATGACCCAGTGAATTTTAATGGTTTTCCTGAATTTATTACTGAGTTGCATAACAACGGACAGAAATTTGTCATCATTGTGGTATGTACTTCCTCTTTCTTCTCCAAAATCAGGAAATCACTCATTCTGGTCATTACACTCACATCACCAACTTGGTTCTCCAACTCCAAGTCTCCTTTCAGTGCCTCCATTTTAAAGTTAGTTTCTCCATGATGTTTTTTTCTTCTTAGGATCCAGCCATCTCCAATAACTCTTCCCAGAGTAATCCCTATGGCCCATATGACAGAGGCTCTGACATGAAGATATGGGTGAATGATTCAGATGGAGTGAATCCACTCATTGGGGAGGTAACTTGGTGGGGAAGCTGGGGCTGATAGATGGGCTGTGGAGTGTGTGTGTGCGTGTGTGTGTGTGTGTGCGTGCAAGATTATTTTGTACATTTTCAGACACCTTGAAGATGCTGGAGAAAACATTTCCTTTGCCTTTAATCCCCTAATACCTACCAGCAAACCTAGGCCATACATACTTTCCAAAGCCAGACCCCATTTAAAACAAGCTTACACTGTGAGTGTCCCCCTTCCACACCTTAGCCCATCTCATGCTGACCATAATCTCTTTTCTTCCTTCATTAGTTCACTAATACTGCCCTGGCAAATGGCACTATTTACCTCCTACTTGGTAAATCCAATAGAAGTGTTTCAATCTTCCTTTTTACTCAGTCTCTTGGCAGTATTTGATAGGTTTGAGTGCTTCTTTCTCAAATTTTTATTTGGCCTTTTTTTCCATGAAGGTAGCATCTAGTGGTTAACTTCTAATACCTCTGAGGATCCTTTCAGAGGATCTGTGTCTGAGAAAAATTTGACAGGGAAGCAGTAAGTAAAAGTAAATGATGTTAGAGTCCATAGATTGTAATTGGTCACTTGAAATTTACACAGAGTGCTTCCCCATTTACTGTTAGGATTGAGAGCAGAGAAAGTGACAGGGAAGGGTAAGCCATAGCTGAAGATCAGTAGATTAAACTATACCCTTATCCCATAAATTCACTCATTAAAGACTTAACTTTTTATTTTAAACAAATTTCCATCAAGTGACAGTTTGAGAGGGGCCTGGTATTTACCTCAATTTTCTGAGTAGTTTACCTTCCGAACTGAAATGGTCTGTGCCTGGACACTCTGTCTCCAGGATCATATTAGGAATTTCTATGTAAAGTTCTTAATTTTATTCTATATTCATTTACTTAGTCTTATCAGGGTTTTCCATTTTTCTCCTACAGGTCTGGCCTGGAAAAACTGTATTTCCTGATTACACCAATCCCAACTGTGCTGCTTGGTGGGCAAAGGAATTTGAACTTTTCCATAGTGATGTGGAGTTTGATGGAATCTGGATTGTGAGTTCTTTACATTTGTATTCTTAGGTGATGAATATTCATGTTGTCTACATCTTTTAGTCATGGAGCATAGGGAGAAGAGTAGAGGAAAACAAGTATGACAATAATTCCTACTGTTCCTTATCTTACTGTTCTGATAATCTTATGGAAACATGTTGCATAGTGTTGAGCTCGAGGAACCTCAGGAATATTTTTGAGTCCAGCTCTCCTTTTACAAACAAGTAAGCTTATGTCAAAATAGGCCTTGTTCTTCTAATATCATCATAAAGTGCATGAGTTGCTCAACTGCCTGCTCAAGGCTCTTGCATTTGGAGATGTTGGGCAAAGTGATCAGAGCCAAAATGTTCTGGTAAGGAGAAATGTGTCCTATAATGTCCAATGACAACAAATGCAACCCAGCCAAAGTTCAGCAAAATTTAAGGAGCTCTAGAGTTGAAATTTTTTTTTCTATTTGTGAAAGAACTATAGGAATTCAAATAATACAGGCAGTTAAAAAGATGACAGCAAAAGTCCTGTATAATGATAGTAACCAAAGACATCAACCATCAAAATTTTGGTATCATCTTTATGTTGTCTTTCACTTTCATAGCTTTGGCACATGTGCATACTGTCCCCCTCTCTTTATGTATAGGTTACATATGTGTGTATACTTATATGTGTGTGTATTTATGGTTGTATTTGAATATATGGAGACTATAAGTTAGTATAAATGTGGCATCATATAAATTAAAAATTTTGACCTAACATATTTGGGAAAGGTTCACTTTGAGTGAATAGAGACATGTATCCTTTAAAAGTGATACTGAGAATCTTCTCCATGAAGTCTTTTTTTTATTAGAAAAATATAGAAATACAGTTGAGGGGGAAACATTATCCATGAAGTCTTTAGTGGATAGGATTATAGGGACATCTGTTCTGTTCCATGCACATAAATACCCCCTTTAAAAAAGAAACATCTGAAATAATTCCTCTTCTTAAAAAAAGACACCATCATTATAATGTTATGGAATGTTGCTTTTCTTAATTGTTTTTATTCTTTGTCTTGTAGGATATGAATGAAGTCTCCAACTTTGTTGATGGTTCAGTTTCAGGATGTTCCACACACAATCTCAATTATCCCCCCTTTACTCCAAGTAAGTCTCCATGATCAGCCTGATTAAAACGGAAATGTTTATTTGATATTTTAAATTTGTAAGGATGGATCTGAACAATCTGGCAAGCAAGTTTGTACATAAGTGTTCACAGATAAAGGAAAATGTGCTGCAAAGCATCAGGAGCACTGGGGAAGAAAATGAAAATACACTGTGTGTTCCTAAAGAGGCATAAATTCAAAAGGGGCAATCTAGTTCTTCTAGCTACAGTGCTAACCATTTCTAGGGGAAGGTCCAGACTGGATATGGCGTAGAAGCCACAAGCTGGTGGCTAGCGTATGTCACTCTCAGTGAGCACCCCTACAATCCAGGGTTTACCTGAGAGAGACCTGACCAGGGCGTGGTCTTCAGCTGAAGGTTTAGTCTGATAAAGGGTCAGTGAATATGTTGCTCCTGAGTGTGGCTGAACTTTGAGCAGCTCTATCTCTCAGGGTGTGGCATTGACATCACAGCGTTGGTAGTAGTTTGAACAAAGTACAAAGCTGAAGAACACGTTATATCTTGATTGAGAAAGGAATGACTCTACTAGGATTATATTATCTTTTTGAGGATTTCAATGTGGTGCAAAAGTAGGAAGTTAGCTTGGATAGGTCAGAATCATATGTCCAGGACCTTAAATTGGAGGCCAGAGTTCACATTTCATTCACTATTTATCTTTTAGTTATAGGGAAATATGATTGTTAAATGATTTTTATTTTATTTATTTATTGCTTTTTAATTAAAAAAATTGAGGGTACCAGGATTAAACCAAGGGGCACTTATTTTATTTTTTTATTTTGAGACATGTCTTAGTAAGTTGCTCAAGGCTTCAGTAAGTTTCTGAGGCTGGCTTTGAACTTGCAATCCTCCTGACTCAACATCCTGAGCTCCTGGGATTATAGATGTGTGCCACTGCACCTGACTCAAATGGTTTTTAGAAGTATTAATATGCCATTGATATGTAGTATAAATTAGATGGTAGATAATGAAAAGTAAATAGATCATTAAGAATCTATTGCAATAGCTAGAATCTAATGGTAATTTGAATGTGAACTAAAGAGGTACAGAATAGATAAATGAAAGCAAGATTGAGTCATTCTTTTATGATATACGGCCAAGGGACAAAAGGAGTCAGAAATTAATTTACACTTTGATCCAGCAATTCTATTTTTGGACCACTTAATTTGGCTTAAAGAATTTAAGTTTAACCTCCAGTCTGACTAGATTCTCTGACTTCAAAGTGCCTGCCTCTGATTGTATGAGAGCCCGGGTGGGAGGATGTATGTGGTTGGGTCAGTACAATTTATTTATATTACAAAATAACTACCTCTAGTGGATAAGTTTCTGATAGTGAGAAAGCAATATCACTGTTTACCAGAGGACCACAGTAAAAACCTACACTGGTTAGCTGCCTTTTCTGGTTGTGTGAAATCAGGAGTAGGAATGTGTATCTATGCTCACTGACAGATCACACTTTTGTCTCAGGGGTGCTGGACGGGTATCTCTTCTCCAAGAGTCTCTGCATGGACGCTGTGCAGTACTGGGGCAAACAGTATGATGTCCACAATCTATATGGCTACTCCATGGCGATCGCCACAACAGAGTGAGACCAATATTGCTGTGGATTTACACATGATCAAATTGACTATTCTAGATGCTGGTGACTCATACATAGTATTTGTTAGACGACTACATGATAAATATGATAACCATTATTGAATGAATGAAGAAACTGCCTGGCACATAGGGAAAAAGCAATCAGATAAATATTTGTGGAATATGTAAAATGAAAGAACAGTTGAGTGAATGAATGCAAAATTGGAAGAAAGGAAAATAAGAACTTACATGAGGTCAAAGAGCTACATTGTAAAAGTGAAACTTAGGCCCTTTTGTCCATGAATCCAAAGCCCATTCATTTTCCTTTCTTATACATAGAATAGATAGGAATGTAGAGGGTTAGGTAACTTGCAGATAATAATGTGCTTTGGGGCTTTAGACTTTTGTTCAGTGTCTTTCCATGTTCTGTTTATTTATGTGGAATTGAATTCTGTGGTGAAGAAATGTGTTAAGAATTTATTCCACTTGCCATTAACAGTGACAGCAGAAAACCAGACCTATACCACATTCATTAGCAAAGTAGTAGACATGCTATACCCCAGCCCCACAAAAGTTTTTAATTATATGCACACATATAGACTTCTAATTTAAAAATATGGATAACATATACTTGTATTTAGTTATAAAAGTGCACAAGGCAAGGGATAGAGCGTTGACTCAGTGGTAATGCACTTGCCCAGCATGTATGAGGACCTGGGTTTGAACTCCAGCACCACATACACAACTAAATGTTGGAAGAACTAGGACCATATGAAAAAAATAAAGTTGATTCTTTCTTTCTCTCACTCTGTCTTAAAAAAAGGTATACAAGGCATATTTAATTTAAAATGTCTTTTATTATTATAAAACTATTAGCTACAGTTTTTCTTCTAAAAAGAAGTTCAGCTTCCAAAAACTGTTCCTAAGTCCCTTTTCATGTATGTCTGAAGTCTTATGATATAAAAGATTAATGTATATACATCTATGTAAAGTTAAATTTCCTCCTTGTTCTAGAAAAGTTATATCCCTTTAGTCACTAGCTTTTCCAAGGATACTTTTGAAATTTTTGCAAATTATGGGGTTAATGATGTACATAAAACATCTTTAAATGAAATATAATAAAATATGAGCATAGTTAATGGTTCAGACCATTCCCAACAGCCACTCGAACTCTATTAGGTGACAATGAGAAGAGAATAATGGGGTATTTGTTTTTAATATTCTTGTTACTAGTGCTATATCCCCTTGGCTGAGACAAACTAAAATCACAGTGATACCTTAACTCTCTGCATTTCTAGAGCTGTCAAGACTGTATTCCCCAATAAGAGAAGCTTCATCTTAACCCGTTCTACCTTTGCGGGATCTGGCAAGTTTGCAGCTCATTGGTTAGGAGACAATGCAGCCACCTGGAATGACCTTCGGTGGTCCATCCCTGGCATGCTCGAGTTCAACCTTTTTGGTATCCCAATGGTGAGTCCCTGTCTCAAGTTCTTTTATGAATCTCAATCCCCAGAATGCCTCATTCTAGAAAGTTTTGAAAGCATAAAGCTTCCTCCCCCTGCCTGCTGTGGCCCAGGGATTTAATGTCTCGAGAGCATGTGATTCATCAACATGGCTTTAATACCATGACTTCCTCTACTGCCTTATGAAGTTGATATCCCCTGGATTATTTTTTATTCACATTTTTTATTGTTTCTTATTAGTTTATACATGACAGTAGAATACATTTTAATTATAAAAGCATGAAATATAATTTGTTCTAATTCCATTTCCAGTACCTCCCCTTCTCCTTTCCTCCTCCCACCCCCTAGTCTCTTTTCTTTACTCTACTGATATTTCTGCCATTTACCCATAGTTGTTCTTTTTTTAATTTAATGTGTATGGTCATTTATATTTGTTAAAGGGGTGTAATATAGAAGAATCAAGAGACTGGGGTATGGGCAATGTGGGGTAACTATATGGTTTAGGATCAAATGCTTATCATATTGTTACTTTATGTGCAGCAACTCAACTCCTTAATAAAAAAATACAGGAAGAATAACATACATGCATAAAAGTGCACCAATCCTTCAGTCTTCAGCCAGTGTCATACACTGAACACACTGGATGTCTAGCACCCAGATGAAACCATATAAAGCACTGGCAGGACTTGGGAGGGTTTGGTGTCTTTTTGTTAACTTAATGTATTTATTGAGCTTCTGTTGTGCTCAAGGTGCTGAGCCAAGTATGCATGGTAAGCATGGAGGGAAGCATAAATAGTAACAAAAGCATCTTCTCAAAGAGTTTATAGTTTAGTAAAAGGAGACATATATGTAATCTAATGATTATGACCGGCTAGGGTAACCGGGCCATCCGAGATCTATGAATTAAATGTGATGGGAGATTCTGAGAGAGATATTTACTAATTATGATAAGATTGTGAGGAATCATGGGATCAAGTCAAGAGAAACTTCATAGAAAAGATGGTGCTTGAGTTTAACCTTGGAATGGGAGAAGCTTCAGAGAGATTGAGAAGTAAATGCCAACAAAAACAGTATAAGGAGGAGTATTTGTATAACTATCAGGATTGGTGTGTAGGATTAGAATAGGAAATGATGCTGGAGAGGTAGGTTGGAACCAGGTTTGGAAGACCTAATAGTATAAAAATCAAGGAGCTCCTGGAGATTTTTGAATTTGTGAGTGACATGATGAGAATAAGACTTTAGGGAAGTCTTAATGTTGTGGTAAAATAATATATCAGCAGTTTACTAGTTACTATTCTTCCAAAAACTATTGTACTTGCTTTAATAAAACAATAAAATGGAATCACAAAAAGGTTAAGTAACCCAGTTAATGCTCTCCAGCAATAAAAGGGACACAGGACATGAGCCAATTCTGATCACACTACACTGGGCTCATAAATGAAAAGTTTAACCAAGTTCAGCTGGGTTTTCCTGGTAGCACGTTCCCTGGAAGTAAGATATCCATGCTGACTATTTTTGCAGGTGGGTGCAGACATATGTGGCTTTGCATTGGATGCCTCTGAGGAGCTCTGCAGGCGGTGGATGCAGCTGGGAGCATTTTATCCTTTTTCCAGAAATCACAATGGCCGAGAATATAAGGTGAGGCTCCCAGGAAGTATAAGGGAAATAAATCTGGCATATGTTAGGTGGATCTGTCCATATCCTTGCCAAGAAATGTGCTAAGTCAGCTTCTTACCTGATACTTATGCTAATTCATACCATCATTTACAATTAGCCAGGACCTGTGCTGTCTCATACAGTGCCTCACTGTCAGCCTGTCTTATTTACTGCTGTTCTTAAGGAAATGGAGTCTGTGAATGTTTTGTATTAAATGTCTGAACACTTTATGTGTATTGCTTTTTTGTAATCAGAAGCAAATGGGGAAATCCTTCAAAGCTATATAAATGGCACTCTCCCAACAGAGCAAGTCCAGGCTGAATGAGGGAGATGCAAATTGCAGTGGACACTTACTTGTTGAAATGATCACTGTTTGCCCAGCTGCTCAGAGGTGATGCTTGTGACTAGGGCTCCAGTTCATTCAATTAGGAAATTTGTCATGGTGATGAATGGGGTCTGACTTTCTCTGGGTGCCACTGCTGTACTGTTGCCAACCCACCATTGCAAACCTTTATTTCCTCTCAGGACCAGGATCCTGCCTCCTTTGGAGCCGACTCCTTGCTGGTGAATTCCTCCAGGCACTACCTTAACATTCGCTATACTTTGTTGCCTTACTTGTACACTCTCTTCTACCGTGCTCACAGCCGTGGGGACACAGTGGCCAGGCCTCTTTTGCACGAGTAAGTTCTCCCAACCCAATGCAATGGTGTGTGTGTGTGTGTGTGTGTGTGTGTAACTGGAGTATCCAGCTTATATTTGTAAGGCTATTGCAGCCTAGATATTATTGTAGGAGTAAACGTAAGTATTCTAGCAGGTTCCTTCAGGGGACTTTGGGGCTTTTCTTTGTTCTTCTACCAACTAACTCTATATTTTAGACAAGTCATTTGAAGTCTTTCATTCTTAGTTTCTTTAGTCATTTTTCCCCCCTGTGGTGCTGGGTATCCAACTCAGGGCCTTGCACATGCTAGGCAAGCACTTTTCCACTGAGCTACACTTCTCTCTCTGGGAGGTTGGTTGTATGATTCCGGTGATCTCTCCTGTAACTCACTGTGATGCTAGGACTCCATTCAAGTTCCAGGAATAAGTCTGTAATTTGTAAGTAAAAATGAATATTATAAAGGACTTCTAGAATTCCATAATTTTTATTTGCCAGTCAATGATACTTCTGATTTAACTCGGCAAGTGGGCACTTAAAGAGCCTTTCCTTATCAGAATACTGTTACCTCCCTTATGTGTGTGACAGGCATATATCTGTCCTACTATATGTCCATTTTAAGGGTAAGTTTTCACTGTCTTCTGGAATTTCCTGTGAAAACACAGATTTTCCAAAAAGTAACATTTGCATTATCTTTTTTGGTTTTTTGGTGATCAGATCTAGTTCCTTCTTGATAGTCAGCTAAAGTTCTAAAATAGATTGGCCAGTGTACTAATTTTTAAAAAGGGAGATGTGGCAAATAGAATCACAGCCTGGGACATATCTAGCATAGATATTAGAATTGGAATTTATGTCCAACATGAGGGAAGAATAAGAAGGTACAGGGACTGGGGAAAGAGGATCTGTCCGGGGGCCAGGAGGCGATGGAGTAGGTGTCATGGAATAATTTTGGGTGCTTGCCCAAAGCTGCCTGCATGTATTGGACAGATTTGGGGGAGAATTTCCAGATGCATTGGCCCATTTCTCAGCGACCTGTCTTACTGGTGTCTAGGTTCTACGAGGACAGTGACACTTGGGATGTATACCGGCAGTTTTTATGGGGCCCTGGCCTCCTTATCACTCCAGTTCTGGATGAGGCAAGTATTCTGTTGAGACTAGTGGTCTCTGCTCTGTTCTTTTGCCCTTCTAAGTTGTTCTCTTTTTATTTATTTCATACTCATTTCCAACATCTTTACTGAGTCTCTCTTTTAGAGAGTATGCTGGCATTTTGTAAAGTGGGACATCTGATACACATATTCCTCCCCAGAAGTTCTTGACCAAGTTCTCAACCAATATAGAAGTATCTGCTGGAAAATAAAGATTTAGTAATGATCTTATGGTGCATCAGATTGTCACAGCAGATTGTTGCTTCCTGTGTGATGTAGAGGCAAAATGGAGCAGTGACCAGCACACACTCTAAAATCAGACTGAGTAGGACGTGATTGCTACTTCTATTATGTAGGACCTGTGTGATCGGGTCAAGTTGCTGTGCTGGTTTCTCATCTGTAATCAGAAGATAATATTAGTAGCTATAATTTGGGGTAGTTGGGAAGATTAAAGGAGATAATTCATGTAAAACTGGATTTTTCCCCAATACATATTTTATCATCATCCTTATTATTATTCCTAATGTGGTCCCATTTGGAATGTTCCCCCCTGGATTGCCAGCTTATGGTCTCTATTATCTGCATTAGGAGAAAGGCAGAAGAAAGTATGATTTACTTAGGAAAGATGAAGATCAAGTTTTCCTTCTCTGCAAGTGGTTAAGAAGTACACTAAGGAATGCTAGGAAGCATATTTTATCCCCAGAGGCTAAGTCATGAAGGACAATATTTTATTTTAATTTCAGGGTGCAGAGAAAGTAATAGCATATGTGCCTGATGCCATCTGGTACGACTATGAGACTGTAAGTAGCTTGGACTTTCCTTAAACTTATTAAGACCACAGCTGCAGCTGTATAAGTTGTTGGGAACATGAGGTTCAGCTGGCTTGTAAGAGAATTGGTGGTAAACAACTCTAAGGGGTCCAGCTGGCTTGTAATTAGCAAATTGCCTGACCGCATGACTAAGCTATTCGGCCACTCATTTGTTACAATTGGGGAAAGGTGTTTGCATTATACCCTATTGGCTGTTGTAATGGATAAATAGAGTAGCAGCTAGTCAAATAAAGTAAGCAGCCAAAAGCAGTAAGCAGTCAGAAGAAGCAAGCAGCAGCAGCAGAGACATCAGATCAGCAGCGGTAGAAGATACAGGTCCCGCTGGCGTCCGCCGGCGTTCGCCCCCTTGTTCCCAGCTCCCCAACCCTTCCTAACTCAGCCCCTCAGAGGACGGCCCAGCGCTAAGCCGTTCTGCCCGCTTCTCACACAGGAACGCTGTGGGGAGCGACTCCTCGCCCCATCCGCACCCTAACTCTGCCGGCCCCTCGGAGGACGGCTAGCAAGGTCATTCTGCCCGCTTCTCGCACAGGAACGCTGCGAGGAGCGACTCCTCTTCCCCCCGGTCCTCAGCCCTGTCCTGCCGGCGCGGCCTGTTCCCAGTGTCCTGCTGGCCCCCCGGGGAACGGCTAAGGCTCCCGAGGCCATTCCCGCCGCTCCCTGCTCCAGAACCCAGGGCGGGGGGCGACATAAGTAAGATGACTCCCTAAGGAGAGTAACATCCATTCATTCACTGAGGATTATTTCTATATTGTTTTCTATAATGTCACTGTAGAGCCTGGATAAAGTGAGACTAAGTCACTAAATATCAGTTATGATGGAATCTGAAAAAAACACTTTTATATAGTTTATTTAGCACTAAGATACAAACTCAAATGGTATATCATGAACAAATATTGGAGGGGCTCATGGGCAATTTGAGTTTGGTCAGTAATCTTGTTCAGAACTATCAGTTCATATAACATACAATGAATAATCTCAGCATGGAGCAAACATTCTCACAAACTCTCAGCTGAACATGAAATATGTTGCTCCTAATTTTTTTCTTTCCCTTTTTTGATTGCTGGAGTATACAGTAATAGCTAAATGGAAACAGGATACTGTAGATAACCCAGCACATGAGTGATCAGTGGAGGACCATGTATTATAAGTTCAATGTGTTTAATTTATCTGCCTGCATCAGGGGGGGCAGTTGAGATGGAGGAAGCAAAAAGTTGAGATGGACATTCCTGGAGACAAAATTGGACTTCACCTTCGAGGAGGCTACATCTTTCCCACACAACAGCCAAGTACAACTACTACGGCCAGGTAATGCATAGCTGTGAATGTCCTCAAAGGGAAGGCTGACAAAGCTGGTCATTTCTGTCCCTGTATATTGGCCAGAAGATGCTGAAGCACCGGATGGAGTGGAGGGAGGAAGGGTGCTGAGGTTTATGTGTGCATGTGTGTGTGCCTGACTTGGAGAAGACATCAAACTCTGTCCTTGGAGTTCCCTTGGCCTCCTCTCAAGAAGCTGTTCATCTAAAGATGCACCCAGAGGATTTTGAAAGATAGTATTCTGTCCCTTCTTAAATTTCTCTGAGCATACCAACCTCCTGATTTTTCCAGGGATATTGAAGTTATACTACTGAAAGTCCCATGTTTTGAGAAAACTCAGTTCAGGGCAATCAGGTCAGCTTGGCCTGACCATCTATACATGCTTCTCATTCATATGACTTCTGGATTTGGGATCCTTTGTCCATCCTCCTATAACCTCAACTTCCCAACTTCCCATTACTTTCTCCCACTGTGCTATTTCTTTCTTGTGATTCAAAACTTGATGCAAAAAACTTCCTCCTATAAATCTCAAGTCTTACTATGTTGCTTATTTTTCTGTTTTACTTTTTGGTTTAAAAAGTATAGACTCCCTCCATACTAAAAAGATGCACAAATATACTGTGTCCCTGAAAAGTATTAGCATATTTATTTTTAGTAGTCTGTGATTTTTTAGAGGTAGTAAACCTGTCTTTTTCTTTCAACCTCCCTTATTACCTTAATTTTTCAAATTATAGACTTTTTATGAAAATATACCTAAATTTAACACCAGTTTGTTTCATTTTTTTCTAACTGTTCAGCTTCAGGCTGTTCTGCAAACTGACTCCAAAATTATCTTTCCTTCATGACAATCTTAACTTATTGCTTCCCTGCTTTAAGTCTGAACCCTTTTACAAATAGGCTTCTTAAGGCCCACAATAGTTTGGTTTCAAGTTAACCTTGAAAACTACATCTCCTGCTATATCTTAGTATAATACAGACCAACTATGCCCAAAATGTGCTTTTCCCAAACATAACCATCTATTTTATTGCCTTTGGGCTTCTGTACTCAATATTAGTTTCCCAATAGGCCCAGGCTCTTTAGTGTGCTAAGGAAGCAGTTTACTATACTCCTAGCCACTGGGTACAACATTTTTTTGTCTTTGTTGTTTTTCATTAGAGCATTATAGTTATACATAGTAGGTGGGATCATTTTGACAAAATCATACATACATGCATTGAATTTAATTTATTCCATTTCAGTTCCCATTCCCCAACCTTTCCTCCCCTATTCTCCTTCCTCTATACTAATAATCTTCCTTTTGCTTGTTTATGTATTAATTTTGATTGGTGCTTTCTACATGTACATAATTCCCTTTGGTATATTTATATATTCACATAGCATAATTTTGTTAGATTCATTTCCTTCATTTTCCCTTCTTTCCTCCCTCCCTCTCAATCTCCTTCTAATCCAATGATGTTTGCTATATCTTTATTATATCCACTTTCCCCCTCCTTTTTGGCCCCTTATTTTTCTTTAGCTTCCACATTTGAGACAAAATATTCAATCATTGATTTTCTAAGTCTGGCTTATTTCACTTAGCATGATTTTCTCCATTTTCAATTATTTACAGCAGGGCTGTAATTTCATTCTTCTTTATGGCTGAGTAAAACTCTGAGGTGTATATATACCATATTTTCTTGATCCATTCATATATTGATGGGCATCTGGGCTCGTTCCATATTTTGGCTACTGTGAATTGTGCTGCTATAAATGTTTGTATGGCTGTATCACTGTATTATACTGATTTTAGTGTTTTTTGGATAAATACCAAGGAGTGGGATAGCTGGGTCAAATGGTCATTCCATTCCTAGCTTTTAAGGAATCTCCATATTGCTTTCCAGAGTGCTCATACTAATTTGTAATTCCAACAGTAACATATGAGTACACCTTTCCCCCAACATCCTTGTCAGCATTTATCATTATTAGTATTCTTGTGTTCTTAATGATCCAAGATAACCTCAGATTTCATCTGCAACCGATCTTTTCCAACTCTTTTGGCAAAAGAGTGGGATATTTTAAAATATACATTTAACTCCTTGGAGGATTTTCTCTTTACTCCTAAATATTATTATATATTTCAATAATAGTCATTTTCTTCTTTATCTGAAAGTTCATTTAACTGAAGTTCTTAGGGGAATGTAAATTCATAGCTAATTGTTTCTACTGATAATTTAATGCTGACAATTAATTACTTAGTTCCAGATCTTATGGTCTCAGAAGTGTGTCTCCTCCTCTAGAGGTGAATTGAGTTATCTTTGGTTGCAAGCCAGTTGGACTGTTGTCAATTTGGATCATGTTAGTTCCCCTTCCAAGATCTGGCTTCACATGGGAATTTGAAATTCTCATTCTCTACCTTAGACTGCCAGTTAGTGGCTGGCTCACTATTAGCCCTGGCCCCAGAGAAATTCCAGGTTTTGCTTTTTGGGCACCCTATTGGATTTAGTTCACTGTTTTGTTTTCCTATTATCATTTTGATCTTTTGTATATATCCTTTGTTTTTCTACAGGCACAAAAATGTTTCTTAATAGGACATGTATTTCAATTTATCAAGGATCAAACAGTATTTTAGTGGGTGGGCCCTCTAGAATATATAGTCCATCATCATCCTTCTGAAAGTGTCATTCTGGATTCCTGTAGGATCTCACTTTCTGTCACTGTTCATTTCTGTCTTGGTTATTTGATCACTGTATCCAATTTTTTTTTATAATATGAAAGATCAAAGAGGTCAGAATTAGGAATTTATTCCCCTGGACTTCATAAGGATAACTCAATACTTACACTGTGAATGAAAGCAGGTGGTTTTGTTGAGCACAGAACCTGACTTGCACAGTGGAGGCTGAAGTGAGAGAGAACACACAGGGAACATGAGGCCAGGGAAGGGCACATGAGGAGCTGCAAATCAGGAGGGAGTCCAGAGGCATGGCAACATGAGAAGATGTCCAATGAAATCCTTTCTTTCTTGCTCTTCTTTATATTCAGAAATCACACCATTTCTTTGAGCATTGTTTGTGTTTCCTAATTTATAAGGCAGATAATTGGAATGTTTTTCTCTCTAACCAAAATAATAAGCAATCAAATAAGGGATGTTTTCATTATGTAGATGGACATTATTGTCTGTTTTTGCTATCCCGAGTAAAAATGGCCCTTAGGCAGGAAAGAGCATATCTCTCTCACATCAGCTGACACTTCTGTAGATTTCCTCTCTAACATGTCGTGGCTGCACAATTGTTGTCTAGAATTTCTCCTCCAGCAATCTGTATGCTAAGTAATTGTTGTAGCCTCTGGGCTTATTACAGCTTTTGCACTAACTCTAATGCTTAAATTTTTGCCCCCTACATACATGTTTAATGATAATGTTTGGTGTATTTCTGTCTCTCACAACATTTGGAGCCTGGAGAAAGAATCACCTTCTAATTTGTCATTTGTATCAGAAGAAAAGAGCCACCAGTTGCTAGTAGCTTTTCCCACTTGAAATTTGAAGGAAACACTGGTAAATTTCTTTGAGCCCTGATCTTTTTGTTTTACTTAACCTTTGTTTCCCACAGTCGACAGAACCCTCTTGGTCTCATCATTGCCCTGGATGAGAACAAAGAAGCAAAAGGAGAACTTTTCTGGGATGATGGGGACACAAAAGGTGAGTCTGTTAGGAAAATGTTCTTTTTCACTCCTGCATCTTGGATTTATGGTTCCTCATTCTTGCTGGTCATTCAAGTTGGGGAGAGGGCCTTGAATCACAAGGCACAGTAGGAAAAGTCACTTGAGATGAGTTTTATTTCTGCTTGCACAATTCGGAGGTAGCATATATGTACCACTTGGGGAAGAAAACCATGTCTCTGTCAGAATTGTCCTATTGGTCAGTGATCCATAACAGTTTATCATTTTATTATCAGTGGGGACCTGAAGACATGTTCATGAATACAGGAATGTAATTTATTGGTAATGTAAATATCTTGTCCTAATATATTTATAAAAAATGTTGATGATATCTAAAACATACCCATGTCAATGTGGTAGCAAGAATATGCATGTAAAGTGTGTATATCTAGCCATGCTTCTTAACAGCATTTTATTCTCACAGTATGTAAACAATTTTTGGTGTGATAACTTAGGAATAGATTATGATAAGGCATACAGCTTGAAAGTACTTGGAAGGGAATCTCTTCAAGGTTGTGATTGGAAGGAAAAAGAAAATCAGTAGTTTGGCCTTGGAGGCTCTGTTCATAATTTTCTTACACTTGAGATGTACCTTTTTTTTTTTTTTAAAAAAAAGCTTTTTCATTTATTTTATTAAAAATACTTAATTCAGCAAATAAGATTGAACATAATGAGGATAAACAACACATAGATGTACATATATATGTAAAGATGTATATTTTATATATATACACACATAAATATGTACACACTCATTCACACATTGTGTAATGATGACCATAATCGAATTAGTCAACATATTATCACCCATGCTCTACATGTTTGCTCTACAGAACTATTCTTCTTCCAGTCAATTATTTGTACCCTTTGACCTCCATCTTCCCTTTCCCCCACTTCCCTGCCATGGCAAACTGTTCTACACTCTGCTTCTCCGAGTTCAATTTATTTTAAATTTCAAATACAAATAAGAGCATATTGACTTATTTAATTTAGTATAATATATTTCAGGTTCACACATGTTGTCAGAAATAGCAGGATTTCCTTCTTTTTAATGTCTGAATTATTGTAGATAATTGTAGATTATTTCATTCACTATTGTAGATATATACCTCAATATCTTTATTCATTTGTCTATTGATTGATACTTATATTGTTTCCTTATATTGACTATTATGAAAAATGGATTAAAGACTTAAGTGTAAGGGCTGAAACCACAGATATTCTAGGAGAAAACACAGGGGTAAATTTCTTTTACAGTGGTCTTGACAGTGCTTTATAAAATATGACAATGAAAGCAAAGACAACAACAGCAATATATATATATATATATATATATATATATATATATATATATATATATATAACACCAAATCAAACTAACAGGCTTCTGCAAGGCAAAGAAACAATGAACAAAATGAAAAGGCAACCCACAGAATAGGAGAAATTATGTACAAACCTCATATCTGATAAGACCGTTAATATAAAAAAAATTGCTCTTGCAACTCAATAGCAAGAGAATAACCTTAATTTAAATATAGGAGCTATGTGCATGTATGAATATATCACAGTGCATTCCAATTTTATATATAACTATCACATACCAGTTAACATAAATAAATAGAAGGAAGACCAATAGAGTAGAATAAGGAGTCCAGGGGGAGGGAGGAGGAGAGAGAAAGAGGAAGAACGAGAGATTGAAATAGAGCAAAACTATGTCATATGAATTTATGAATATGTCAAAATGAACCCCACTATTATGTATAACTGTATTGCAGTAATAAAACAAAGAAAGTGAAAATAGGGTAAGTATTTGATTAGATGTTTTTACATTTAATCTATAGTAAAAGGTTCTGAATATCAGTAATCATCAGAGAAATGCAACCTCATACCTGTTAAAATGTTTGCTTTGAGAAAGATAAGAGGTAAGTGTAGAAGAGGATATGGAGAAAATGAAATGAACCCTTACACACTGTTGACGGAGTTGTAAATTGGTACATTCTTTATGGAAAACAGTATAGAAAGCCCTCAACATATGAACAATAGAATTACCTTATCATCCAGTTATCCCATTTCTGGGCACATATTCAGAAGAAATGAAATCAGGATGTCAAAGATATATGTATATGTTCATGTTTACTGCATCTTTATGCATAATAACCAAGATACAGGAACAATGCAGTGCCCACTGATAGATGAATGAAGAAAGAAATTGTGGCACTTACATACCATGCAAAAAGAAAGAAGTCTTGTCATTTATGACATCAACAATTAACTTTAAGGACAGGCAGGTGTCGTTTGTTTTTTGGTTAGCAGCCAATTTGACATGTCTTTCTTCTGATTTTAGATACTGTGGCCAATAAAGTTTATCTTTTATGTGAATTTTACGCCAACCAAGTGAGTATATTTTTATGAATATTAGGTGTGGGCTGTTGTCTACTATTGGCACATATGTGCTTGTCTTTGTGTGTAATTGTATTTCTAATTCCAATTGCACTGATGACTATAGGGGAACATAGTTCCAGGATTGACTTAACTCCCAATAATCACACCATAAATATTATCAAAAGGAGGCAACATTATTATTGATAAGTCAAAACAGCTAGTGTTTTTCAATAATGTTTTCTAAAATGTATGTATGTTTTTTTCCTGATGTCCCCTGTTTCTCACAGAGTTTATCAAATGTGTTTGTAGGCTTTGAGAATGCATTAACAGAGAGATAGGCATTTGGAGCAGTAGGGAGCATCAGGTCTAGGATGGAGCATTGGATGATAAGAGAATTGCACTCCAGGCACAGCTTTGTGCTTCATTGTTTTCTATTGTTTTGCAGACCCACCTGGATGTGAAGATTTCACACTCAAACTACAAGGACCCCAATAATCTAGCAATTCAGGAGATTAAAATCTTAGGGACACAGAAACCCCACAATGTTACAGTGAAACACAGTGGGGTCCTGAGTGGAGTTTCTCCTAAGGTCACATATGATGCTAACCTGAAGGTAAAGAGCCATTTTATTGAAGCTGCTTTTCTAGAATTCTTCATGGGATCTTGGTGTTCCTTTTTGCTAAGGTTGTGTGATTCCTGAAGGTGCAGAGCAGTGTATGTAGTCTGTGGTGGGGAAGCCAGAGGGCTGAGAAAGGAACTTATGATGAGGAGATGGGCAGAGCTAGCAAAGCCAGGGAGGTCTACTGAGCAGGGAAAAAGGTCTTCCCACTCATACATCTTTCTTTCCCTGTCATCCCGAGTTCTCTTCTTCCTCATTGTCTTCACTTTCAAAGATGTGGTTATAGTGGACACAAGGACAGCAGAGTTAGGAAATTGGGGAACAGTGTTGTAGGATCAGGGAGAGGGAAGCTGAAATTTCATGCTGAAAGGTTAATGTGGGAGGCAGGGGTCTCATGAATTCCAGTTTTGAAGTATTCCACTTTTTAAAACTTTGTTGAGATGGGTGGGCTCTCACCCCAACACACACATTTTCAAGAACCACTCGAAGACTTTGATCATCATACCCAATAGCTATTATTTGATTAGATGATAATAAAATAATTTCTCATCAGCTGTGATGACACATGGCCATCCTGAGCAGGCTGTAAGCATTTCCTGTGATGCATAGTGTTATAAAGAATGCTTTTTCCAGGCAAGGGATCAGGGGTCAGGAGTAGGTAGGTAGAGGGATGTGTGTTGGGGGGTGATATTGAGATACTGAATACAATTGCAGAATTGTTTGCATTTAGGAATATGTGACAACTAATCCCAACATTATGCAAAGCTATAATGCACTAATAAAAATAAATAAAAAAGAATGCTTTCTCCAAATAGCACTGACAAGGGGTACTTCAGTACTCCTGGCACTGGAGCTGCAAGGTCAGCATGGTTTGTGAGGGACCTTTCAAATTTGGGAAAAATAAGTCAGTTAGAATTTCAGTATCATGACCTATTAATGATATTTGACATTTTGTCCTCACAATATATGTTGAGAATGCATACATTATAAAGTTAGAAATAAGGTAGTGTATAATTGGTTATGTAGATGGCAAAGTGGAAGTCATGTGAAGGATGTGTAGGGGAAAAATAGCTCACTCCCTGTTTACCAAATAAGCTAATTAATATGGGATCCAAGGAACTCCTTTATTGTTTGAATGTGGATTTTAAGGAGACATAATTTATACAATGAAATAATTGGGAAGAATCTTGGGAACCTAAATTAACTTATAGCAAATTTTAGCTCTTGTTCGAAGCTCACTGCAATAGGTGAGCTAGGTTTTGTGGAGAAGACAGGGCTATTGCTGGGTCTTGAAACATTATGTATCATGTAGGGATTTATGAGTTGCAATAGACAGAACACCAAAATTGTAATTGAATTTTTTTTCACCTTCTGCAACTAGTAGTTTAGAAGGTAGACAGATGTTGGCATTGGTTCAGGTTGCTGGCTCAAGGTTGTGAGAAATCAAGTTTTTCTTCTCTTGGGACTGGAAGTGACTACTGAGTTCTGGAAAGTGCCTGTGCTAAGACAAATTAGGAGGAATAAAATTTGGAAGAAAAATGAAGATATAAGGAGTAATGGCAGTCCCTTAATTCAAGAAATAAATCCTTAGCCAGCAGCACTCAGTGAACTTGAATTTACCTTTTCATATCCACAACTATGTGCATTGATCAAATATTTCTCTATCACATAGGAACTTTGGATTTCTAAACTGAAGTAGGGAAAAGGGAATATTTTACATGAGGGACGTAATTAGCAGGTATTCCACGAAAGACTATCATTTTCCTAGAAAGAGCATTTGTCTTGTTAATGCACTATAAGTTGAGATAGCAGAAAAAGAGAACTCAAGACTAAGAATAGTCCTCAATTATCAGTCTGTGAATTTTATATAAATTACATAGTTGGATTCACTTTTGGAAGGACATAAGTTTGGATAGGAGGAAATCCCTCAGATTTTGGAAGGACTGAGATGCCAAAATGAGAAGATCATTTGATTTAATTCTCTCACACTGTCTCATAGTGATCCTTAAGTCTAGGCATTCTTGGAGAGGGGTTGAGGGTAAGTAAGATTAGTATGACAGGGATATTCAAGATGATTTGGACTGAGAGACTGGGAGAAAGATGATAATCTTTAAAATGTGATCTTATTGCTCCAGAAAAAATGAGAATATTAGCTATGAAAAGTGCTACTTAAAGAAGAGAAAAATGTAAGAAAAATTTAGAGAAAAGTGTTAAATAATTTACATTGTGAGTAGGATCCCCAAAACTGTTTCAAATATTGAGCATCTGGGCTTGGAGAAATAAAGACACTGGGATGTTAGAAATAGAAGGAAATGTAATTATTTTTTTCAACTCAGCAGTTTTGCAGTTGGTACAACTGAGATGCCCCAAATGGAAATAATTCATCTAAGATCCCAATGAAGAACAGGAATGAGAGGCCTGGTCATATGATTCTTATCGCTCTGTTTTTTCCAACTCTCTAGTCCAATGGGGAATACTGGTTTGGGGAGTGAAAGGCAGGATGATAAACTCATTTCAGCAAAAGCAGAAGAAATCCTTTGATAAAATAAAGAGGGGGAAGAGAACTCAGGGAAGGAAAGGAAAGGGGTAATCACAAAAGGTTTTATTTGATCATGTTCTTTATGCAGCATAATGTATGAGGTTTTGATAGATTAGTGACATTTGCCAAGTTATTACTGAATATTTTCATATATATATATATATATCTGTGTGAACTACATTCAAATGTTACTTGGGTTGTTCAGAGTCTGGTGTGATGCCTATCTGTGTTGCTAAAAACGCTTCAGATCTTGCCAGGCCTCTGTCCAGTGGGTGAATTTCTTAAGTATTCTCCATTGCTCTAGGTTGCCATTATCACAGAGATCAATCTTGTCCTGGGAGAGGAATACACAATGGAGTGGGACATGACCATCAGGGATGAAGAAAAAATCGACTGCTACCCTGATGAGCAAGGGGCTTCTGAAGAAAACTGCATTGCCCGTGGCTGCGTCTGGGAGGTAACACGCTGAGGTGTTGATGGACACCAAAATCTTTTACATGTAGGCTTCGGTTGCATGAGCATAGCCCCTGTACCTATGTACCTAACTGAAATCCATAGAAATAGGGCCTCCAAAGGAACCCTGTCTGGATACGAAGAGCAGGTGTGGATCAGAGTGATGTGTTTTTAATAAGTATTTGGCTGGCAGTCCATAAATTTACCTTTTTTGCCACTACAAAGCTATATTATGTGAATGACTGATGTGATGCCTTTATCTCCATGCAAATTGCCTTTTCTAACTGTTTCTATTTGATAACTCTAAGACCTCCTGATGATCTATGATATGAACTTTTTTGCAGGAATCCAGTTCTCCTGGAGTCCCTTATTGCTATTTTGTCAGTGATCTGTACTCAGTCAGCAATATCCAGTACAATTCCCATGGGGCCACAGCTGAGATCTCCTTAAAGTCTTCTGTTTATGCCAACAATTTCCCCTCCACACCTGTGAACCCGCTCCAACTGCAGGTGACCTACCATAAGGATGACATGCTGCAATTTAAGGTAAACATGGTTTATGTATCATATACTGACAAGGCCATTTTTATTTTCATTACAGTTTTTTTTTGTTGTTCCATAGTAACTACATATGCACATAACATAATTTGATCAATTTCATTACTTTTTCGGAGTCAAGGATTATTATTTTAAGTTCCATGCTATAGTAGACAAGATCTTTATACTATCTTTATACTATTCAAAAGTATGGTAAGAACTCATTGTTGGAACAGTGTGACCTATGCTAATTTGCCTTTGGAAAAGATTTTGTGGCTACTCTCAGGAGAACAGTTGCAAGGACAAGAAACTGAGAGACGGTTGGTAAGGCTTCCAGTTACTTGGGCCAGGGAGGGAATTGAGCTTTGACTAGTATAGGAAAGGAGACAGAACAATGGACATCTTTGAGACTGAAAGTAGGGTTACAAGATCTGGTTACTGATGCAAATACAAATAAGGGAGAAGCAATCTTAGAGAATGCTTACCGTCTAATGTTTTGCTTTTGTGTGTTGACATTAGTACTATTAACTGAAACGAGGAATACTGAAAAGGCTTACACTTGAAACATATAAGGCTGTATGAGATGATGAGATAATTTTTGGACTGTATTTGGGGTATATGTGAAATAACTCTGAAGGCAGTGATTTCTTTCACTTTCATGTTTTGAACACATCTAATTACTAGGAGAGAGACTAGTTGTTGTTATGTCAATTTCTCTATTAAACTTTAAGCTTCTGTAGAGTCAGAATTTTGAACTTCCTCTTGGGTTCTTCTGAAATCTAACAAAGAGGTTCATGAATAGTAATCATTCACATATTTGTTGAGAAAATAAACAAAAGAGATCAGATCAGAGTACAGGCCTACAATGTTTTGCAGAATCTAACATGAATGTGGATTCAGTTCTTTTACATCTGCTAATGCAGGGAAGATGCTCTTTTTGTTTGTGCTCCCACCATAGTATTAGTCTGTGAAAGGTAAATAAAAGGTCAAAATAAATTAACTTGCTCAGTTTCTAGCTTTTAGTCTTTCCTACTCTACTTCTTAATCATATAGTAGCTCTCTCCAAAATATTTGCTTCTTTTTAAGCTCATTTTAATTTTCTGTGGTTTGTGTTTGTTATTTCTTTATTTTGCCACTTTATTATTGGTGTAATATAGTTGTACATAATGGTGGGATTAATTGTCACATATTAGTACATGCACACAATATGACAATATAATTTGTCCAATACCATTCCCCAGCTCTTCCCTCTCCCTCTCCTCCTTCCACCCTTTGAACATTTTTCCATATTCTACTGGTTGCCCTGTGATTTTCATGAAATCCCTCCACACTTTTCTATTTCTTTTTTTCTCTCTAGTTTCCACATAATATAAACATTGTAAACATTAATCTGAGTTTGGCTTATTTGACTTAACATAATGTTCTGAAGTTTCATTCATTTTCATGCAAATGGAATAATTTCATTTTTCTTTCTTACTGATTAAAACTCCATTGTGTATATACACCACATTTTATCTATCCATTGATGGATACCTAGGCTGGCTTCAATGTTCCATTATTGTGAATTGTGCTGCTATAAACATCACTATATGATAAAAGTATTATAACTTTTATTCTTTAGGATGAATACCAAGGAGGTGGTATAGCTGGGTTCTATGCCTGGTCTTTTGAGTATTCTCCATAGTGATTTCCATAGTGATTGTACTAATTTACAATCTCTCTAAGAATATAAAAGTGTTCCTTTCCCCCTATATCCTATCTAGCATTTATTATGGTTTTTCTTTATTCTGACTGGACTGAGATGAAGCTCAGTGTAGTTTTTATTGATTTTTCCTTAGCTTCTAATGATGAACATTTTGTTGTATATTTCTTGGCCATTTGTATTTACCCTTTTAAGAAGTGTCTGTTTAATTCATTTGCCCATTAATTAATTGTGTGTTTTGGTGTTAAGTTTTTTGAGTTCTCTATATATTCTAGATATTAATCCGCTGTCAGAAGAGTCGCTAGCAAAGATTTTCTTCCATTCTGTAGGATTTTCTCCTCACATTCTTAACTGTTTCCTTTGCTGTGTGAAAGCTTTTTAATTTGATTCCATTCCATTATTAATTCTTTGCATTATTACCTGAGTGTTGGGGTCCTATTGAGAATGTCTCTGTCTGTGCCTATATGCTAGAGTGTTGACCTATTTTCTTCTTGGAGTTGCATAGTTTCTGGTCTAATTCATAGATCTTTGTTTTACTTTGAATTGACTTTTGTGCAGGGTGAGAGATAGGGATAATCATTTTTTCCCAGCATGATTTGTTAAAGAGGTTATCTTTTTTCCAGTGTATGTTTTTTGCACCTTTGTTAAGGATCAGGTGCCTGTAGTTGTGTGGATTTGTCTCTGTGTCTTCTATTTTGTACCATTCATTGGTCTATGTGTCTGTTTTTATGCTTGTACCATGAAATTTTTGTTACTGTAGCTTCATAGTATAATTTGAAGTCAGGTATTGTGATGCCTTCAGCATTACTTTTTTGGCTTAGAATTGCTTTGGATAATCTGGGTCTTTTATTCTTCCAGCATGAATTTTAGAACTTTTTTTTTCTAGTTCTGTGAAAAATGTCATTGGTATTTTGGCTAATGATTGCATTGAATCTATGTATTGCTTTTGGCAACTGTATGTAGATCAGCTACCGACTGTTGTATGTTTGTTTTGTAACCTGCTACTTTGCTGAATTTGTTAGCTATACTAGTCTTTTGGTGGAGCTTTTTGGATCTTCTAATTATAGCATCATATCATTTGCTAACAGTGATAATTTAGCTTCTTCCTTTCCTATTTTTATCCCTTTTATTTCTGTCTTTTGCCTAATTGCTATGGCTAGACTTTCTTGCACATTTTCAACAGCCAATATTCTGATCAAGGTTACAGTTTCTTTTTTGTTTTTTAATACTGTCTGAATGTTTGAGGCTGGCCATTTTGTCTTTCAGCTATGAGATTCTGTCTTCAACATGGTCTATTCTGTCAGAGAGACTTTCAACTGAACATTTTATTTGACTTAATGTGTCTTTCATTTCCAAGATTTATGTTTGGTTCTTTTTCAATATCTTTATTTCCTTATTAAATTTTTCATTCATATCCTGTACTGACTTCATTAATTCACTCAGTTGTTTTTCTGTGTTTTCTTAGAATTCATTGATAATTTTTATAATGATTCTTTTGAATTCTTCATTTCATATTTCATCCACTTTCCTATATTTGGGGTGAGTTGTTGGTGAATTATGAATTTTAGGAGGTGTGTTGTGTTACCTTGTTTTTTATTCTCCTTGTATTTTTTTGTTGGGTTTTATGCATCTGTTGATAAGGATTCCTCTTCCACTCTTATCTGTATGACTTTTTACAGCATAACGTTCTCTTGTCAGAGTTTTTGAGTGAACTAGATTGAGACTGCCTCGTAGCTGTGGTATGCACAACCTTGTGTTAATTCTGTTTTTGCTGTAGCAGTAGCAGTCCATGAGCGGGAACTGAGACCCAGCCCAAGCCATTTCTACTTGGGTCCTGATGACTAATTTTAGTTTTTGTTTCTTCTGTTCTTTGTGTTAAAGTATAGTTGAAGTTTGGGTGTCATTCATTTGTGTAAAGCAAAGCGCTGTCTTTTGGCTGAGTTTAATTAAGTAGCAGGATCTCTGCCTTATGAACTTGTAATATCTCTGTACCCTATAGATTCCCAGTACCTCACATAATAAGGAAAAACAAACAATAACAACAATTAATGCAAATGATATACAACATTAAAATGAATACCTGGTTGCTATCATGATATCTACAACATTAATTACCACAAAAATAGAATTGTGGGGTCAGCAATTGCTAATAGAAAAAAACAATAAGTAAACATGAACTAGATATGGCATTAAAGCAAACAGCAAGTGTCAACTGTCATCCACAGCAGTAATAACTGCAACAACATTAATGGTTCTGCCAGAGGTTATATAAACCAATTAATTGTAAATGATGGTAAAAATTTGGTTCATTAAGAGAAAAGAAAATATAATAAGAAGGAAGAAGGGAGTTTATATTGTTTAAAAAGGGAATGGAGATAATAGAGAAGAGATGCAGCCAGTGATAGTTGTAAGGAAGGAGGGGAAAAATAGGAAAAGCAAAATAACGGGAGAGAAAAGAAAGAATAAGAGAATTTGACTGTTAGTGGTAGAAGAGAGGAGAGAAAAGGAAATAAGAGAAACAAAACCAAAACCAAAATAAGCAAGCAAACCAAAAATCCTAACCTGCAAAAGACAAAACAAGGAAAATCAATTACATTAAAAATGCTAAAAATGAGAAAAACATGAAGCAAATTCATTTATTTCCATGAACAATTCAGTATAGCAAGAACATCAAAAACAAAACAAAACAACTGGAAAAAGGTTTTTAAATGAAAAAAAATCATCTCCATTGAGGTGGTCAAAATGGTCAATAAGAATGGATAGTCATTGCCTATGACAATCTGTCCTTCTTTCTGTTTCTTCTTGGGTTATATACTCCATGAGAAGCAGTTCTCCTATCTCTTAAATCCCAAGCTATGAAACAACTAGGAATGCAGTCTTCCTCTAATCTGCCATCTTGAATCTCCTGTTTTTGTTTCATTACAAGAATGAATTGATCATGTTTCTGTGTTTGGCTGCAAAACTGTTAATACTGGGTCTGTATTTCTCTCATGGAAACATCCTAGTCTCCCAGAATCACTGTGAGATATTTCCTTGACTATAATCTCTCAGCACTTCTACTTAGCTCTACATTAGCTAACATCACCAAAGTGTTTTGAATATTTCCTTTCATTTCCCATGAGAATGTGAATTTCCCAAAACAATAACCTTGCCATACCCAGGTCATATCTTTAGGGTCTAGTATAGCATCATGCTAGGATATATAGGTACTCACTGAATCAATTTATATATCATTTTCAATAAGGGCTTCTGTTTATTTTTTATCAAAAAGAGTTCTTATATTGTGGGAGAATTTTTTTTCAATTATGAAAAGCTTTCAGGTATTCACATGCACTCACATACCCACACACAAACTGATAAATCATTCATAAGTATCACTCTGATTTTGGAATAATTTTTCAAGTTAGTACCAATGTCAAAGTTAGCATGAAAGTGAAATAGAATCCTTAAAAGTGAAATAGGACAGATTCAGATGAAAATGTTAAGTCTGATATTGTTCTTTTATGTTAATTCAATCCCAGTTATTATAAGCTTTAAAAATACAAAAAATAGCATCCACACATATCATTAAATGTGTCATGTTTCCATTAATGGCATAGATTTCAAAAATAGTATCCTTGTCTAAAGTATTTTTGAACAGATAATTGTTGTGCATCTTTATGGTGTTAACTGTGATATTTTATCCATATGTATATTGTAAATTCATCAATTCAGAACAACTAGGTCATCCTTCAAGCAAACATTTATCAGTTGTTTGTGATGAGATCATTGAATGTCCTCTCTTCTAGTCATTTTGAATTACATCATGCAATATTGTTAAACATAATCATTCTCTGTATAAGAAAACACTAGAAATCAATCCCCCAACTGTATTCTTACCTAAATTCAATTTCCTCTGACCTTAGATTTATGACCCTAACAACCGTCGGTATGAAGTCCCAGTCTCCCTTAACATACCCAGCGTTCCATCCAGCACTTCTGAGAGTCGACACTATGATGTCCTCATTAAGGAGAACCCATTTGGGATTGAAATTCGCAGGAAGAGCACAGGCACTGTAATGTAAGTGGCTCAACTTGTGATTTGTAATTGCTGGGTACCTATACATTCCTTGCCAGGTCAGTGTCCTTGGAGATACCATGGCTCAAAGCCTCACACTGTCATTTTCCAGATCCTTGTTATTTTTTTTTTCAGCTCTGTTCTTACGGGAAGTGTTTGGTAGGTATTGTCTTAGATATTGTGTTTACAGATAGCTGAGTTTTCTGGTCTAATTACAATGAAGATAATCTATATGACAATATAAAAAGGAAGTTGAGGCAGTAAAAACTATTTTGTAGGAAAATGAGAAAGGTAATCAGGAGTTATGGTGAGGTTACTGCTTTTAAAACTGTGGTCAGGGTAGGTCTCATTGAGGAATTGACATTTGAAAAAGACCTAGAGGAGGAGAAAAAAATCTTCCTTGTGGAGCTCTGAGAGAAGAGATGGAGGGGATAATAAGAGTACAGGCCTTGAAACAGGAGGTAACTTGAATAGTCAATGAATTAAACAAGTCCAAAGTTGTAAGTAAGGAGGTGAATGGTAGAGATGTAGCTCGGGTGTTAGGAGAGTCCAATCAGGTGCATCTCTGAAGGCTTCATAAGGTTTTTCCATGATAAGCCACCTGAAGAGTGTAAACAGGGAGTGATCTTGACATAACACGAGACACTCTTAAACATATCACTCTGAATCCTTGTAGAGAATGGACTTTCAGTGAGGAAGAGCTGAAGGAAGTCTTGTTGCAGGTGAGATGGTGAGTTGTGATTGGATTTAGTTTTATGGAGGAAGCACTGAAAGGAGGCCACATAAAAGAGAACTAGAATACGAAGGGCCACTCCTGGGGTTATAGCAGGAATAATTGTGGCTATTGTAATCAGACAGACTTTATGTTGTGTTTGGGAGATGAATGGGTTTTTAGGTTGTAGGGAAAATCAAAGCTTGTTGTCCTGGAAGGTCTGTATTTTGAGTCAGTAGGAAAGATGGTTTTCTTTTCTGAATATACCTTTTTTTGTGTTGCAGTTGGGACTCTCAGGTCCTTGGCTTCACCTTCAATGACATGTTCATCCGCATCTCCACCCGCCTTCCCTCCAATTACCTCTATGGTTTTGGGGAAAATGAGCACACATCATTCAGGAGAGATTTGAACTGGCACACATGGGGCATGTTTTCCAGAGACCAACCCCCAGGGGTAAGTACAGTAGCTCTGCCTCTCTCTTCCTACATCCTGTGCACCTTGTGCTTCATGATCCCAGACACCACTTGAATTGTCACATTCTGCTTTTAGACAATGGACTGATTCTTGAACCCCTTAATTTCTTGTGTATTTAAATTATTTTAGAGAGAAGACTAGACTAGACCGTCTAAGCAAACACTTTTTTCTTAAGTTATTTTCTCAAGCACAATGACTTCTAATCTCCTATTTCTTCCCCTGACTCTCAGTATAAGAAGAATTCCTATGGTGTCCACCCATACTACATGGGATTGGAAGAAGATGGCAGTGCCCATGGAGTTCTCCTGCTGAACAGCAATGCCATGGGTAGGATGATGCCAGTGCTCTCCTTATTTTTGTGTGCCAACCATTGTCTAACATTGGAATGTATTTGACCTAGCTGCATCCTGAAGTCAAAATTATTATCTTGAGGGTTGAATTTTTTGGGGGGGTTATGTTCATATCAGTTCAGTAACATGTTACAAGATTTGATCCAATCCTTATTTTGGCAAAAGTCACATGGGAATTTTATCAATCCTAACTGAATCCCATGTATTCTGGAGTTCAACTAGTTGTAACCAGATATGTTATTTGGATTAATTATTAAGTTATAAGTCAGAGAACTCATTGTGTGACTACAGAGATGTGAAGAAAATAAAGAAAATAACATTGGCACAGGGAACAGGTGAAAAATCAGGGAATTAGGAAAAAAGAAACATCTATGTAAAAACTGATGAAATCTGAATAGGCATTAATTAATAATATTTATCAACTTCATTTTCCTGGTTCAACAGCCTACAGTGGTTATATGTGCATTATATTATTGGGGGAAGCTGAGTGATGTGTACATGGAAATTCTCAGTACTAATTTTGCAACTTTCTGTGAATCTGAACTGATTAACTCAGTACAACAATTTTTAAAGGAGCAGAATGAGAAAACATCATAATGGAATAAGACTTATTAAAGGGAAAGCATTTACTGATGAGACCCTGGGACCCCAAGGCCTTTCACATAATTTCTTCAATTCTATGTGATTAATTGTACAAAATAACTTTTTAAAATACTCCATAATGCAAGAGAAGAAAAGGTATGGATTTCTCAGATAACTCCTCACTCTGATGATTTCCAGCATGGTTGATATTTTTCACTTTCCTGTCTTTTCAGATGTGACATTCCAGCCCATGCCTGCCCTGACATACCGTACCACAGGGGGAATTTTGGACTTCTATGTGTTTTTGGGGCCAAGTCCAGAGCTTGTCACTCAGCAATATACTGAGGTAGGAGGGAATTCATTTGATAGTCATGTATTTATATAGCATATCCTCTGTTCTAAAACCTGTATTCATTAGTGTCACTCTCACATGATTAGTGGGATATTAGTGTTTCTCAGAGGCAGATATAGTATAGAATCAGGACAATTCAAAACTTTCCAATAATATTTACATTTATAATTATTGCAGGGTAGCAGAACAGGTCATGGTAACAGTGATGTATTGAGGAAAGTGGTAGTGGGCAGTGGTGATGGTGATGGTGGTGATGGTGGAGTTAGGAATTGCGTTGTTGGTAGTTGAAGGAGGTTGTGGGTATGGCTATTGTGACGGTGGTCAAGATGGTGTTGGGGAGTATGGTGGTAATCGTGATTGTAGTAATGGTGGGAGGTTGATGAAGGGAATGGTGATGATCATTGTGGTGATGGGGACAACTGTTGATGTGACAACTGATACTATAGGTGGTGATATTGGTTGTGTTTATGATGGTGGTGGTACTGGATATGTTGGTGCAGCAATAAGCAGTGAAGGTAATGGGGTAATGTGACAGTTGAGGTGGATGGTGATAATGGTGGGGATAGTGCTAGTGGTAATGGTTAAGTAGTAGTAGTGATGGTGTGGTGAAGATGGTGATGGTGAATGTGGTACTGAAGAAATAATGATAGTGATGATTGTGGGCTTGATGGTTCTGGTGTTTTTGTGGGGGTGATGTTGGTGGAGAATGGTGGACAGTGGTAGGTGTTGGGTAGTAAGCATTCACATAATGCTGTAAGTCACTTTTCTATTACTTACTACATGTCAGAGCACTTTACATTTCTTATTCAGTCTCATAAAAATGCTATGTGTCTGTCACACTACGATTATTTCCAAGTTACATGTAAAGAAACTGAAAGCATAAAAAGTTCACTTACATTTGAACAAGGTCACAGAATCAGGAGGGTATGGAGCCTATGTACTAACCCAGGTGTTTTCTCTCTGGGTTCTGTTCTCCACAGCAATAACTTAGGTCACCTGTAGGAATGAGAGTAGATTCAGAATTTTCAGAATTCTAGGAGAAGGACCTCTATTCTAGTAGGAAGCTTTCTCAAAGTAGCCCAGTGGTTGTCCATTTTCCAAGTTTGTCCTTGGCTTCAATTTTTTGGTTGTCTAGCTTAGAGTAGTGGAATAATATTCGTATTTATGCATAATTTCAATGTGACCACTGCTATAAAGACTAATCTGCTTTATTTTCTAGGTGATTGGTCGGCCTGTGATGGTACCATACTGGTCTCTGGGGTTCCAGCTTTGTCGCTATGGATATGAGAATGACTCTGAGATTGCCAGTTTGTATGATGACATGGTGGCTGCACAGATCCCCTATGTAAGTCTCAGTCATGGCTCACTGGCTCTGTGACCTCACAGCTAACCCAGGCATCCCTGTGTCTGGACTTGTTTGTTGTTTTATTGTGAAGTTCTTCAAAGACACAAAAAGCTTTCTGATGTGGTGCCATGCCTAGGCCCTTATCAAGATGGTAACACATATGGGGACTTTGTCCCCTTATATAGAACTTGTGACTAAAGTTTCTTACAAAGGAGATAGGGCAGGCTCTAGTGCATCTTCTGCTGTAGAATGCTTTTTTGAATTTTTTTTTACATGACTTCAAGATATTAATTGAAAAGTCTGTGGTTCTTCAGAATAAAAGCTCCTCCGGAATAGTTTTCCTTAATTAAAATTACAACCCATTCTTAGACCATTGTGTACATAGACGTGTCCTCAGTCCCCAACCTTTTAGGTACTGTAGCATCAGGTGCGATCAGTCCTGAGTTAATCACTGGCTGAACATGGGGATCTGGGGAATACATTCCCAGAGGAAATACATATGGATACAAAGTCTATGCTACCCTTCAGAACAAGAGGGGTGTAATTGTCTCAATCCTGCAGACTAATTTCATATTTAATTTTATTTGATTTCCATTTCTATTGTATATAATTGTTCCATGAATGGAAAGGATATCACTTAAAGTACATAATTTTTATCAAAAAGTTGTAGCTGATTATCCCCATGATTCTAGAGTCTAAAAAATTTATGTTTTTCTTTGGCTTGTTTTGTGGTAGATTTACAGTCCATATTGTAGTAGGACTGAATAGTTAGCATTACTTTTTCTGAACATGAATCATTGATAGCATGTGCAGCCTCTGAAGGGAGGTTGAAATCACTTTGTATAGTGGATTATAAAGCAATAGTCCATCTAATGATTTTATTTATCTTGATGTCAGCGCTTTCTGTGGGCATTATTATCTTAGTTTTGGCTGATTAGGATTTTTTTCCTATTTATGAGTGAAAATTCAAAAAATTAGATGAATCTCCAAGGATTCATTCAGAAGAAATGGAACAGAGATTTACTCGCAAAGGTCAAAAGGAAGCCATCTAAATTCACCATTGGGAGTGGAGGGTGATTCTCTTCTGGAAGCAGGACACAGTTTTCTTATGTCTTCCCTTAGGATGTGCAATACTCGGACATTGACTACATGGAGCGGCAGCTGGACTTCACCCTCAGCCCCAACTTCTCTGAGCTTCCAGCTCTGATTGATCGCATGAAAGCCAATGGGATGCGGGTCATCCTCATTCTGGTGAGTCCTTGTGTGTGTGTGTGTGTGTGTGTGTGTGTGTGTGTGTGTAGTGTGTTGGGAGAAGGACTGGGCCCTTTTGAACCCTCTTCCTTTCTCTTTTTTTGTGTGATGAACAGAGAAATTCAGGTACAATACAAAAAATGTAGTCCAGAGATTCCCAGAAACTTGCAGGACAGGGAGAAGCTAGGGACCTCTTTCTGAAGAAGTTGCTTTTCACTGTCCCTTGTCAACATCTTGGTTTGCCTATCTGATTTGTGCTTTGCTTACAGGACCCAGCCATTTCTGGCAATGAGACAGAACCCTATCCTGCTTTCACTCGGGGAGTGGAGGATGATGTCTTCATCAAATATCCAAATGGTGGAGGCATTGTCTGGGGAAAGGTATGACCTAAATGATGACTATTGGTCCCCATCCTGTGGGGCATCCACAGGTAGTGTGTTTGTGCATATTGTTTTTTCATCTTTTCTTGTAAACTATGAGATGAGTAGCTTTCATTTTTGTCAGAATTTATTGATATATTTGAGGATTGTGTGGAATCTTCTTTTCTCTTGATGAATCCTACACAATAATCAAAAGTATGATTACCCCTAAGACTATGGTTTATAATCTTAGGAAGTCCTACGTAGGGGAAATTGACTAGTGCATAAGTGTTGAATGTTTTTTCTCCACAGGTCTGGCCTGACTACCCTGGTGTTGTCGTTAACAGCTCTCTAGACTGGGACACTGAAGTGGAGGTAAAAGTCCTTCATGCATGTTGGGTGAAGGCTGGGTTGTCAGGAAGAGGCAGCCATACTTACCAAATTGGACATGCCCTACTTAGGAAATCGGTCCCTGGGTGTCAGTGTGTGTGCTGGTTATTTGACATATATGTCTGTTTTGCTTCCAGACTGGAGGTAGGCATTGCTATTTGTGAGATTTCATACTCAAAGAGTTAAAATTATTTAATCACATGGTTTTTTGGTTACAAAATGGTCATTTCCAATCCAGGGATATCATATACCAAAGGCCCATGGACTTGACACTGCATGAAACCTCCAAGATAAACTGTCTTTTCTTAAAATTAGTCTTCCTCTTGTGATTGTTATTGCCATACCATATTGGACATGCCCTATTTAGGAAATATGTTCTGGACATGTTCTTGACCTAGTTTTTTTCCTTCACAAGATTCTGTTGCTTGAATGCATATATGGTTTCATACCATGTTTTTATGAAGGTTCAGGGAGCCTTCAGTCTGATCTTGAGGTCTAGCTATGTATCCTCTCACTGACGCAGCCTGTTTGTCATCAATTTTAGTGTGCCACCTGTGTGCAGGGCCCTCAGGGTGGAGTGGGAAGCTTTTACTTTTTTACTCTTTTTCAACAAAGATTATTCCTTTTGTCCAGGAGCTGCATTAGGAAATGTGAAGCATCTACCACCTCCATAGAGGAGCTGGGAGGTGTAAGCAAAGGCCTAGTTCCAAGGGCACCTACCAATGGTGAAGAGAAAATGAGGCTGGCTTCTGTGTGGTCAGCAAGGAAGTATGAGTTGTAGTGTCTTAGAACTCTATCAGAATGAAGGGATTAATCAGAGAAATGTCATCACTGTGTGAATAAAGCACAACTGCTGTGAATTTGGATAATAGTCAGGATTCCAGGACAAAACCTTCTTTCCAGAAAATGTAAGATTCTAGGCAGTGTACAGGTGTAGGAGAGAGATTCCAGTTACCGATGATGAGAACTGCAGGTATTAATGCAAATATTCCTGCTTTATCTAGGGTAATTTTTAAGGCAAGGATCATTCCTAGAGAGAAAGACCAATATTAGATAAAACCAGCATATTCTTTTAGCAAGGACTCATGGTTGGGACACTTCCTACACAGCAGTAAGAATAGACAGTACTGTAAGCCAGCGGTGCACAGTCACCTGGTGCTGGTCTCTGATCTCCTGCATTCCAGGTGGTAATTGTATCCCTCTAGGTGCAACATGATATACCAAACTTGGGACCAGGTACTTGGATATTGGACTGTGGAGGTAGACGAAGTGGAAGAAATAGAAATAGAAGCTGATTTTGGGTGGCTTTTGAAGATTTCTAAGAATGATTCAGACTCAATTCAAGGGCGTTTTTTTATTAGAAGTATATAGAAATACAGTTGAGGGGGAAACATTATGAAAACATTAGCAACCAATGGATATAAACTTTGTTATCCAGGGGAAATGCCAAAACATGGATAACCACCTTGGGTTTTACCTGTTGCAGTTTCCCCCAGAAGAACTCATGCGTTAAATGGTTAGTTTGTGGAGGAATGACATCGGCTTCTGGGATGGTTCCCCCATCTTCCCAATCTCCAGACTCCTATGAGTTCTTCATATACCCTCTCCTCTCTCCATCCCCCTCCCTACACCTCCACGGATCCTAGAGAGCTTTCCCCCTATTACTCTGAAAGTCATTCAATTTGAAGTTTTGTTAGGTTAGCCGTCTGCCCTACTGCTTCCCCATATATGCTAGCATCAACAAATGAGAGAAACCATTTGGCCCTTGTGTCTCTGAGCTTGGGAGACTTCACTAAGCATAATTCTATCCATCTCCATCCATTTGATTTCAAAAGCCATAATATCATCCTCTCTAATGGCCGAGTAGTATTCCATAGTATATATGTACCAAAGCTTTTGTATCCACTCGTCAAGTGAGGGGCATCTGGGTTGGTTCCATAATCTAGCTATAGTAAATTGAGCTGTTATAAACACTGATGAAGCCACATCGCTATAATACGCTGATTCTAAGTCTTTTGTGAAAATTCCCAGGAGTGGGATAGCTGGGTCATAAGGTGGTTCCATCCTTAATTTTTTGAGGATTCTCCATACAGCTTTCCATAGTGGCTGAACCAGTTTGCAGTCCCACCAGCAGTGTAGTAGTGTTCCTCTTTTCCCACAGCCCCTCCAGGATCTATCGTTGTTTGTATTTTTCATTTTTGCCACTCTAACAGGAGTGGGGTGGTATCTCATTGAAGTTTTGATTTGCATTTCCCTTATAACTAATGTTGTAGAGCATTTTCTCATATATTTGTGGGCTTTCTGAACTTCCACTGGAGAGAAGTTCCTTTTGAGTTCTTTAGCCCGTTTATTGATTGGATTATTTGTGAGTTTGGACTTTAGTTTCTTTAGTTCCCTGTATATTCTGGATATTAGCCCTCTGTCCGAGGTGTAGCAGGCAAAAATTTTCTCTCATTCTGTAGGTTCTCTCTTGATGCTCTTGACTAGATCTTTAGCTGTGCAGAAGCTTTATAGTTTAATTGCATACCATTCATTTAATTTTGATTTTACAGCATGCGCCATAGGAGTTTTGTTAAGGAAGAAGCTGCCAACTCCTATAAGCTGACCCTACTTCTTTTTCTAGTAAATTTAAAGTTATAGGCTTAATATCCAAGTCTTTGATCCATTTTGATTTAATTTTTGTGCAGGGCTAAAGATAAGGATCCAGCTTCAGTTGTCTACA
>PVKS010017945.1:0-41033 GCA_004027875.1 Aplodontia rufa
AAGAAAAAAGAGGAGGTGAAGAAAAAAAAGAAAAGAACAGAACAGAGAAGAGAAGGAAAGATGAAATGACTCACGAAACAAACAGGAAATTAAAAAAAAAAAAAACCCCAGCAAGTATTTTTATGTGTTCTTGAAAACTTTTCCAGTTGGCTGTCCAGTTCATGTCACAAACCAGAAAGGAGGAAAAAAGGGGGAAATTATATATATATATATATATATATATATATACATATATATGTATATATATATATACACATACACATATATATGTACACCCACCACATATATATAAAGTAATAAAAATAATAAAATAAAAATTTTTCATGATGAAAAATTGTAAGTCTAATCTCTGAAGTCTCCTTTCTGTTATGTAATAGGGGCAGGTGTTAAGTATCCACCTAAGTTTTGTTAACAAGGACTTTCGATTTGAATTTATATGATCTCAAGATTAAAGAACTGATGTTCTCCAAATCCTGGAATTTTCAAGGTAGATGTGTTTCCATGAAGGTAACAAATTGAACTGGTTTTAGAAGTCCCTCTGCTGGGTGTACTCCTGGTCCCTCCTGGCTTTCTACACTGGGACAGATATCTCCTTCTGCTCCTGACCCTTCTTGGATTGACACGTAAGCCCTCCCGGTGGGGTGTGGGGGTGTGCCAGGTTAGCAATGTTCCCCTGTGTTCCACAAACCTGAATCCTCCCATGCTAATTGAGTGCATGGCCTGTCCCACACCTCCTATTCCCAGTTCAGTCTCTGAACTGTAGCAAGGTCCTGGCTCAATTAAGTAGTTGCTTGTTCCAAACTGCTGACTCACTCCTGCCAAATGAAATGGCTCCCACAGAGCCCTCTCATATTGGTGAAGCAGTTGGGCACTGTGCAAAAGACAAATGCTGCGCTGGACTCCATGACACTTCTTCCTCTCCTCCTCTTTCATGCTTGGAGTGCTCTGAGCAAAAAAAAGAGCATGCACCTGCGCCTGAGGGCTGGTTCCTCTTTCTGTCTGTACCTTCCAGTTGGTGATAGCTGACAACACCAACATAGCAGTCCCTCATTGGCTGGGATAAGCCAGTCTGCCGCTTCACCATTGGTTCCTTAGCTGTTTCCCCTCCCTATAAAAATCTATGTGCCTTGAAAATAAATGGATTCTGAGCTGCCATCCGCTGCGTGTGGTTGACTCGTTTCCCCGGCCGAGAGGGAAGGGATCCCAGTGAGGGGGTCGGGTTTGGCTGCCGGTACTCACCCTCCTGATTCGGCCAGGGGGGAGGGGGGGGCAATCCCACTGGTTCGGATTGCCCCGCCCGTGCCTCAGGGATGCCTGAGGTAGCAACACGTAGCTATCCTGGAGATTTTTTCCTCTGTTCATGGAGCAGAGCACAAAAAGTCAATCTGTCAGTCTGCCATCTTTTTTCTCCAAACCCACAAATCTTTAAACATCTGATCTTTGATAAAGGGGGTTCAAAATATAACAGGGAGAAATGGCAGCCTATTTAACAAATGGTGCTGGACAAATCAGATAACCACTTGCAAGAAGTTGAAATTAGATCCTTATCTCTTACCTTGCACAAAAAAATCAAATCAAAATGGATCTAGTAATCAAACCAGCTACCATATAACTGCTAAAAGAAAAATTAAGACCAACACTCTAGCATATGGAAGTTGGCAAGGACTTTATCAACAAGACTCCCAAAGTGAGAGAATTAAAGTCAAAAATTAATAAATGGGATGCCATTAAATTAAAAAGTTTTTCTCAGCCAAGGAATTGGTCAAAATTGTCAAGAGACAACCTATAGAATGGGCGATAATCATGGCCTGTGATTCCTCCAATAGCAGACTAATATCAAAATTTACAAAGAACTCAGAAAGCTTAATATCAAAAACACAAACAATCCAATCAATAAATGGGCCAGAGAGCTATACAGAAACTTATCAAAAGAGGAAATCAAGCAAGCCAATGAACACATGAGAAAGTGTTCTAAATCACTAGTAATCACTAGTAATCAGAGAAATGAAAATCAAATTTTCATTAAAATTTCACCTCACTCTAGTCATATTGGCAAAGATGAAGAATATAAATAGTAACAGATACTCGAGGGGATTGTGGGGCGATAGGAACACTAATACACTGTTGCTGGAACTGCAGACCAGTACAGCTACTCTGGAAAACAGTATGGAAGACTCCTCAAAAAACTTAGGGGAGGGAACCACCATATGATCCAGCTGTCCCTCTTCTGGGAATTTTCCCAGAGGCATTAGAATCAGCACAATACAGTGACATGGCAAAATCAATGTTCACAGCAGCTCAATTATAATACCTAAATTATGGAATCAACCCAGATGCCCCCTCAATGGATGAATGGATCCGTAAACTGTGGTATGTATATACTATGGACTTCTACTCAGTTATTAGAAACTACACTATTATGGTCTTTGAAGGTAAATGGATGACCATGGAAGAAATTATGCTGAACAAAATTGGCCAAACCCACAAACACAAGGGTCAAATGTAAGGCTAGAGTAAAACCTAGGCTTGGGTGAAAGGTAATCAAGCTCTTGTACTAGACCCACCAAAGGCATAGCAACACATAATCTAGGGGAACCACAGATATTTAGGAGAAGGAAGGGGAAAGGGGTGGCAGGGGTGGGGAAGGAGAGGAGAGGCAGGAAAGAAGGGAGAAATTCAGGGAGACAATCAACAACATAGCATACTCTTTATCCCTGCCCCCCCCCCCCCACGAAAGAAGCCAAATAATACTTATACACTCATTTAATTCTGGAAAATTCAAAATCTTATATATCTATATAAGGCCATTTACATATGTTACAGGGGGGAAATATAGAAGAATCAAGAGGCTGGGGTATGGATGAAGTGGTAGTGATCCTGGATGAGGATCAAATGAATATCATATTTACTTTTTATGCATTTATGATTGTACAACTCAATTCCTCAATAAAAAATCTTATGCATATTTAGAAATGTGTTGTTTAATCTCATCATATTTTGGGATTTACCATTATCTTTATGTTATTGATTTTATCTTAATTTCATGTAGTTTTCATAGTGAACAATAAATGATTTCTATTCTCTTAAATTTGTTAAAGTATATTTTATGACCCAGAATGTGATCTATTTTGGTAAATATTCCATATGAGCATAAGAATGTGTATTCTCTTATTATTGTATGAAGTCATTCCTAGAAATCCATTTTATTCAGATGATTAATGGTGGTGTTGAGTATACCTATTTCCTTACTTTCTGCCTACTGGATCTGCCCATTTCTCATAAAAGAGTGGTGAGGTCTCCAATTATAATATAATTATAATAAAAAATGGATTCATCTATTTCTCCTTGAAGTTCTATCAGTCTTTTTCTCCTGTATTTTAGTGTTGTGCTGTTAGGAGTATACATGTTAAAGATTAAGTATTGTAGGAGAATTGACACCCTAATTACTAATTCCCATCTTGTTACCTGGTAAGTCTCTTGTTAAGCCTTCCCTGTCAGAATACAATAACTCCTATTTTCTTTTGATAATAATATGGCAGGCATATTTTGTGTTTTCTTCATCCCTTTTCTTTTTAATCTATATATGTTTTTATATTTAGTGTTTTTTGTAAATAATTTATAATTGGGTCTTATATTTATCCCTCTGATAACTCTTTCTTTTGATTGGTATATTTAGATTATTGATATGTAAAGAGATTATTGATACAATTGGATGAATATCTATTATATTTATTACTGGGTTTTATTCATTGCCCTAATTGTTTGTTTGTTTTTGTCTTTACACTCCTTTTCTACTCTCATGGCTTTAATTGAACAGTTTATATCATTCCATTTTCTGTATCAATTTATACTCTTCCCTGTCTTCCCCCTCTTTCCCTTCATTCCTTCTTTACTCCTTCTCTTCCTCTTTCTCTTCCTGTCCTTCCGACCCTTCCCTTTTCAACTATTTTTAGAGGTTGCCCTAGAGTTTCTTTTACAACTAATCTGAATAAACTTTCAAATTACACTATACAAATTCATGAGTAATACAATAGTTTATAATTAAAAGATAATACTAATACTCTAGTCCCTTGCTTATTGCTTTCATTATTATTTTAGTTACATAAAACACTTATGTATCTCTCTTTCTATGCGCGCGTGTGTGTGTGTGTGTGTGTGTGTGTGTGTAGGATCAAAGACATCATTGATATTATTTTGAACAGATTGTTATCTGTTGGATAAATTACAAATAAGAAAAATAAGAGCTATTTTGTCTTCACTTTTTCTTTCTTTGATCTGCTTCCTTTTCTGTGTAAAAGCAAATAACTCACCTGTATCATATTCCTTCTCTTTGACGAACTTCTCAATATTTCTTGAAAGACAGATCAACTGACAACAAATTCCTTCATTTTTTGCTTGTCTGAGAAAGTTTTATTTTTTCTGCCCTTTTGAAGATTAATTTTGCAGGATGCAGAACTTTATGCTTCTTCTCCCCTACCTTTTTCTTCTTCCAACACTAAATATTTCACATTATTCCTCTGCTTGCAGAGTTTCTGAGAAGTCATGTGTAATTATTTTCCATAGATAAGGTATCTTTCTCTCTTTTCTTCTTTCAAGATTTTTTCTTTTTTATTTTGGTGTGTGTGTGTGTGTTTAGCACTTATTCTCTTGATGTTCTCAGAGATTCCTGTTTGTGGGGTTTTGTCTGTTTTTAATTCAGGAAAATTCTCAGTCATTGCCACTTTAAATATTTCTCTCCTTTTCTTCTTCTGCTCTGTTCATTACAAATGTTCTGCCTTCTGCAGTTATCTCATTTTTCTTGAATATTCTCTTTACTTTTCTGTCTTGGAAGATTCTACTCACACATCCCTAAGCTGATAGATTCTTCCTAATCATATATAATCTTTTAATGAGACTATCAAAAGTATTTTTCATGGGTCTGGAGCAGTGGCTCAGTGGTTATGGTGCTTGCCTGGCATGCATGAGGATGCAGATTCGAACCCCAGCACCAAGTACACAACGAAGTGTCAGAGTAATGAAAGCCACATGAAAAACTAAATAATAATGATTCTCTCTCTCTCTCTCTCTCTCTCTCACTGTCCCTTCTCTCTTTATGAAAAAAAAGTATTTTCCATTTTTGCTGGTTTTTTGATCTCTAGTGTTTCTTTTTGATTCTTTCTTAGAATATCCATCTTTCTGCTTACATTATATATCTGTTTTGGCCTGTTTACTTTATATATCACAAACTTTAGCATATTAATCCTAGTAGTTTTAAATTCCCTGTATGATAATTCTAATATTCCTGCAACATCTGGTCTAGTGCTAATGCTTGTTCTATCTCTTGTGTCTTTTACTATGCCTTTGAATTTTTTCTTGATAGACATGAAATACAGGTAAAAGGAACTGGTGCATAGAGGGCTTTGGTAGTGTGGGGAAGAGATGCCTATTAGTCAAAAAATTAGGTATTAGTCTTTTAGTGAGCCTATGCATCTGAACTGTGAGCTTCACAATGTTTTTTAGTTTTGCCCTCAGTTGGGGTTGGATGGCTAGAATGAATGGGAATTGAATATTTCACTTCTCCCAGGTTGATAATTCTCCAATAAAACCCTAATGTTTGGGTTCTGGTAACGCAGTTTCTCTGGAGGGTAGGCCTTATTAGGAACAGAATACTCTGGTGTATTTCAATATAATTCATTTTTTTCCTCTACCTGCCAGAGACATGACAGAATTTTTCTGTAATGTTTGCTATGAGAACATTATGAGCTTTTAGAGATAAAATCTACACAATGTAGGGTTCCCTGTGACTAGGCCCTTGAGTTTTTAACAGTCAGAGTTGTCCATGCTGAAATTTTTCAATGACAGTTTAGGTCATTCTACCCTGGTTTTGAGTGCTCTGGATGTTTCTGTGTATGATTTTCAGCCCAGTATATTGTGATTCATCTGCCTGACTCCCCAACTTGAAGGCAGCTAAATTACCCTGTGACCTCACTTATCTGACGAATCTAATGACAACTGTTGATTTTTCAATTTGTTCAGTTTTTTTAAAACTTGTTTTTAGAATGGAATTGCAACTTCCAAGTTCCATATGTGCCATATGAGACACTACAAGTCTTAATACATTTTTCTAAGACATAATTCATGGGGTATAATTTATATACCATAAAATCCACCATGTATAAATGTCTAATTTAACAATATGTTTATGTAACAGACACCACAAGTTTTAGAAGTTTCATCACTCTAGAAAGTTCTCTGGTGCCCATTTGGTATCTTGCTCCTACACCCACCCTAGGCAACCACTAACCTATGTTCTGACTCTATAAATTTGCCCTTTTATACATTCACATAAATGGAATCATATAATATGCAAGGGTTTTGTCTAGTTTCTGTCACTTAGTATAATGTTTTTGAAGTTTGACTGTTGTAGCACATATCTCAATGAATTTTTAATGTGAAAAATTAAAATGCAATCACTGCTTTCCAGTTATTGACAAGTACCTAAACACACTGAAAATAAATCAGCCCCTTATTCAAATTCACCTTTCAATAAGAATGCCATCTGGTATATTACACACAAAATAATGATTGTGCTATGTACGGCTGGTACTCAACAGACCACTGGCTAGTCAAAATAATGATTTTAAAAGTATGAAGTGTGATCATCAAACCAATGTTTTGAAATATAACTATAGATACAGCTGTATTGATCTATTCCAGTAGAGGAAGAGGACATATCATATTCAGATTTGCATGAGCGACTTCAATTTCCTCCTGAAAATCTGATTAACCTTTTCAAGCAAATGAAATAGTTAACATCTGATTTTTTCTGAAAACAAGTTAGACAGTTCCAACACTGTGATAGACTTATCATGGTAAAAATTCTGAAAGATATAGAATGTTCATGTATATAAACCATTATACTTACAAATTGTCCTCAAGTCTCTTCAAGGTTTCCAAAACTAAAGAGTGAATACTGTCTAAGGAGCAGGATCCAAAGCAATTTAATGCTGGAATATATCTAATTTTCATAACCCAGTCATTATGTAGCTTTCTTTTAACACTAGGAATGTAAAAATAAGATAGGGTATTATGTTAGACACACAAACACATAATGTTGAGTTTTTTCCATTTAGCATCTCATTCGACTTTAACTGAATTGCAACTCTGACCCATACTAAAAATACAATATGGTCCTGTGTATTATGCCACTTTTAACTGTTTAACTAAAATTTCCTAATCTAGAATATTTAAAATGGAAAAATAATTTTAGAAGACCCTCATCAAATTTTGAGATATACTCTCCGAATTAAAGGAAGAATCTAGAAGGATCTCAGTCTCAAATTGGCAATATTATCATAACTTTACTGAAATAATTCTGATCATCCAAATGGCACAGTATGATTCATGGTGGTTTATAGCTTATGAATTAATTCACTTTACAAATGCATCTGTATTTTCTATTAATTTTCACAAAACTGAAGAAGTGGGAAATTTGCAATCCCAACCACTGGGGAAGTGGAGGCTCAGATATGCATTCTATTCCTTGTCCAAGGATTACCCTTCATCAGCTCACAGAGCATTCTTGTGGGAGGCTGAAAGTCAGAGTCTAAAACCTCTGCCTCAAAAATCTTGTGAATCAGGAATAAGCCATCCTCATGGTGCTCTATTTACTCATATTTAATGGTTTATTTATTTCCTCATTTACAAACATATGCTGATGACCTGCTTATCCAGAGCACCAAGGACAAAATGGTGATTAAGGTAAAATTCTTGTCTCCATGTTGCTTAGTTTCTACTTGAGGAATAGATATGTTTACAACTCAGTGCATGAAAACTCTACAATATGGGATTAAGCAGAGTAGAGAGGGAGACTTCTTTTTCTGGGTTAGATTGTTTAATTTTGAACTTGGGATGCTGACTGATTCTTTATTCTGTATATCAGGGTTTATTACCCATGTACCTACCAATTCAACACGAATGAATTCTTGTCAGTGTCAACCACAAGAAAAATTTTATGATGACTCCAGAATTTAACTATCCTTTGAGCTTTAATATTTTGCATTCTGTCAAGTTTCAGGAACTCTTGGGTGTAGGAAAGTGTCTCAACATTCAGCCTACATATACATCTGAGTCTTGAAAGATTGCAATAATCTATATGATTGGATTGTCTACATGTAAATAATGAGCCACAAGAGCCAAGGCAAATTAACATTCACTTAACTGTATACAGATTCCTCAAATTCACCAGATTCCCAAATCTCATTTCTGATTATGCCTAATGAAAATAAGATCTGAAGAATGGGCCATGGGATTTTCTAATGACACATATCTCAGTAAAGATTCATGTCTCAGCTTCTATTCTAGGTGTCTATAGTGACTGGAATGAGAAGCTGAAGGGCACCTACAGCCACAGATCACATACTGAGTCAGTCCGCCCCTCCAATCTGATCCTCCAATCTGATCCTTTGGTGAGATTAACCCTGCTCAGTATGAAAGGTGGAAAGTAGACCCAGTTTCTTATTAGCTTCATTTTTAGAGTTCTAGTAATGGGACTAGTCCTAATTCATATAATTGAAATGAGCTTAGAATATTCTAATCCAGGGGCTGGAGCAGTGGCTTAGTGGTTACATCACTTGCCTGGCATGCGCAAGTACGGGAGTTCGAACCCCAGCACCTCGTACACAACCAAGTATCAGAGCAACGAAAGCCATGTGAAAAACTAAATAAAAATTGCTTATCCCTGTCTCTCTCTCACTGTCCCCTCTTTCTTAAAAAAAAAAAGAATATTCTAATCCAGCAATAACATATTTGTTACATTAATAACAAAGTACAATCTCACTTTAAGTTTTTTTAAATTATGAAAGATGTTCTTGGTAAAAAAATTTTAGGAAACAAAAAACAAAGAAGAAAACAAAACTCACTCTTCTGAAGAGAGTAATTTTGGATAGTTATACTTAATATTTGTCTAAATAAAAGTACATATTTGTGAATACAGATATGCATCATATTTACAAAACTGGATTGATGTATAAATAGATAATTTGTGTGTTTGTGTATGATACTGGGTATTGAACCCAGGACTTTTCACATACTAGGCAAGCACTCTAACATTGAGCCACACTGTCAGCCTCAGATAAAATATTTTTTGTTTAATATTATATCATAACATTTTTAATATTTTTAAATAGTTTTCAAATATAATTTAATGGATACATGGCATTGTCTAATATGGTTATTCTATGATTTAACATCATTGATACCATAAAAACTTTAATGAGTCTTATAAAAAATGTATCTTATATAAATATACTAAATACATACTTAGAAAAATACAAAATGCTCATTTATAGAATTTATATTATATATCTGAATTATTTATGTACATTATGTAACTATTATTATGTAAATATAATTATATAAACAATTGCTGAACCCTAGACAATTTACTGTTAGAAATCATGTTGTGATACCATACTGATATTCCTGAACCCCCTCAAGGGATATCAGATCCCAATGTATAAATGTTTATTAGATACTTGATATATCTTTCCCAATTGCCTCCTGGAAAAGTTGATCTAAATCATACTTCCCCATCTTTAATCATTTCTAATTTTTATAAAAAATGGATCTGATTTTAAGTTATACTTACTTGATAAATAAGGAAATGCAAGTTTTAAAACAAATTTAGGGTTTTCTACTAATAAAAATCACATGTACTTTACTCTAAAAACTTCACAGACACTGTAAATAAGGAAGATGATAATAATCACCCATTATCTCATCAGTTGGTGATAACTGTCAGCATTTTTGTCTGAACATCATTTTGACATGTTTTTTGACCATTTATTTGTACAATGTGTACATGTGCATGAATTATCTGCTTATGGCCTTTGTTCATTCCCTTGGAGAAGTATTATTTTTAATTGAATTCTAAGATTCATTAAAGAGTATTGGCCTATTGTCTGTAATATTTATGACTGATATTCCAGTTTGTTATTTACCTTTTAAATGGATATTTTGAGGTTTTTGAGGTTTTATTTCATAGTCAAATCTATCAAATTTGGTCCTTGAATTCTATGCCCATTGCTTTTATGTTTAGAATCTTCCATATTCAAGCACTAGTAAATAATCATATATATATATATATACAAATCTTTCTAAATATTTCTAGCTTTTCATTATTTGATTTTTTCATTTATTATGCAATTCATTCAAGTATCTGTAGACTTTAGTCACCAATAGCACTTAGAAAAGGAATTTCAGTTACTAATTTTCCTGTCTTCCCTATTATGTTGGAAGTTCCTTGAGCCAAGAAATCTTTTTTGTTGTTTTGTTCAGCTTTGACTCTCAAATCTCTTCTATGGGACTGGCATCTTGTTTTCACTATAAATATAATTGAATAATGACTCTAATTATCAAAACAAATGGATTATTTATTACCTTTTAAAGTTCTTTGAGTCCAAGACCTGAGTTTGTAATTTCTTTTTTGTTTTTGCCTGCTTTAGTCCAAAGTCATCACTGTTTACTGTGTATTTGTTTACAAAACCACCATCATCTCCCAGGAGGATGTCATCCCGGCAGACGTGATCAGGCAGAGATACCACGCACACACACAGGAGGCAGTGATCCATGGGCTTTATGACATAATAGTTCTCCTATAAGCAGAAAAAACGCTTTCAATGAGCTATTACATTGCTCTAATTAATAAATATTGACAGGGCTGGGAGAACATGTGCTTAGCATGCATGAAACTCAGCATACACACACATACACACACATACACACACACACACAAATTGTCCATATTATCCCTAGTATTTGATAAAAGTTTTACTCTGATATTTTTCATCTGAAATACTCCCACAGTGATAAAGGAAATTGAAGGGAAAAAAAAGCGAAGTTAACCAAATAAAATTTAATGAACACTCACTGTAAGCCCAACATTGTGTTTCTGGAGGTTTTGTGGGGAAAAAGGTGGAGTACCTACCTCTGTCTCAGTAGCAATAAGATTTTTGATGTATTACTGTGAATAGTCTTCTCTTGGATTTGTTAGGAAATATTAACAAGATGTATAAAAAAAAGTTCAGTCATTACAAGATCACTGATATAAAACTGGGTAGTAAAAAACGGAAACTAAGTATCAAAAGTCCCATGAATTTTATAAAGAATTATCAAGTGAAAAATATCCCAACATTTAAGTTTATCCAGAAATAATCAAGAATGTGTTGACTGTACTATCAAATGGGTTCACTAACCTATGCTATTATTGCTCTTGCAGAGAACTCAGTCTCTACCTAAAAAAGAATTTTTTAAACAATTTTGTTATTTGTTATATTTCTTTTGGGATGAATGAGAGTTGAATATGTTTAGAGGCTCCTTTAGTCATTAAGAATTATTCCAAGCATGGATGTACAGTGATAAACCGGACAAAGTTTCTGACTTTGTGGAGCTACCAGGCTAGTAGAAAGGACAGCAAAGTACAACACAGTTATCTAATGGGACTTGCACTTAAGGAAATTAATTAGAGGTGCTGTACACAGTGAACAGTCCAGTTTAGATCCCATGGTCAGGAAAAGTGATCTTTAATATAGGGCCAAAATTGATGGAAAGAGGAGGTTGAGAGAAAGGAGTCCTAGAATGAGATTAATTTCAAAAAGGTAGAAAAAGGCAAGAGACTGTCGAGTTGTATCCTGGCCAAGACAGGAGGAGATGGGAGTGCCAGATGCAAAGTTGTTTTGTTTTCAATGAGAGAAAGGATGTAGGGGTATACTTCTAGTTAAATCTATAGGTGGGCTGGAATTTGAAAAGAATAAGTCATAGACTCAGTTTTCTCAGGAAAGTAAAGGCAAGACCATCTGCTGAGAGGGAAAGGGACTGAGAAAGATGATGAAATTTTGGAATACTGGTGAGGAATGGGAGAGTGAGTTGACCAGGACAAGAACGAGATCAACAGGAACTGATGAGAACTGCATCTGCAGACCCTGGGTTTGTAATGATGCCAAATAGTGTAGCTTGTGCTTTTCTCTAGCAGTGCTTAGCCACTGTGAAGGGGCAGAGAAGGGCTGTAACATTTCTCCAGATTGGGGGGTATAGAAGAAAACAGAGGGTGAGAATGACCCACCCAGATGATCTGCCTAGAGGCACAGGCAGAAATGAAAGAGAAGTGGGAGGGGGACTGAAATCTGGAGAAGCAGCTTGCAATAGGAACTGTGGGATTGAAGAAGAGTGAAAAGGGGAGAGCTTAAAGGACCAAAGTCCAGGACACTGGAGTTTAGAGTTTCAGAAATTAATAAAGCTTGGTCTACAACCCTGTGAGGCAGTAACACACCACATGATAAAGCACACTAAGCAACAAGCACTTTCTTTAAAATCATCCTGGCATCAGTAGCTGGTTACAACAGCAGGTACAAATTGCATAAGAAGTTTAGTTTCCCACAAGTTAGGAGCAGAAGATTAAATAATTTCTTATCTTTCATGTCATTCAGAGTCAGTTTGCTCCATGAAGATTTTTTAAATTTTTTTGAGGAGTTGTGTTGGTGTACAATCATAAATGTATATGTAATAGCAACGTGATATGCCCCTGATCTTAATCCAGAATTACCTCCACAGCCCAGTCTCTTGACTCTTTTATTTTTCCCCCATAACAGATATAAATCTCTCTCTCTCTCTCTACGTGTGTGTGTGTGTGTGTGTGTGTTTGTGTGTGTGTCTGTTTCATTTTCTAGAATTAAAAGATTGCATAAGCATTATGTGGCTTCTTGGAGGACTAGAGTAAGCTACATAGTCAATTCACCACCTAGATTCCTATCATCCCTCCCTCTCCCAGCCCAAACTTCAGTGATCTTTCTTCTCCCTGAGCCCCTATTGTACTTGTTCTTTTCACTGTATAATTTGATGTCCTATTATGCTATACATTGTGTTTATTCATGAGGTCCTTCAAGACTGAGTGGTTTTTGAGGGTAGGGAACATGTCCTTTACGTCTAAATATCTGCAAATTGCTCAAGAAATTTGGTTAATCAGTAACATCTTAGTCACAGAAGGGCTACTTTCATTAGACTTTTTTCCAGAATTAGGCATTTGATTTTTGTAATTTTCTTACCTAATGAAGCTAGATTGGAGAGAATAGTTTTGAACTTGATCACATAAGCATAACCAGAAAGATAATGCTTAGAATCAGAGAAGGATATGAAAGAAGAATGAATTACCCTCACCTCAAAATCAAAACCAAGCAAAACCCCCTGAATTAAGCATACACTTAATGAGAACAGCATTTCCTCTAAATCTCAGAATGTTAATGCTGAACTTGATCTAAGAGATTAGTTAAATCCTCTGATTTTGTATATGAGGAAACTGACATTTACTAGAGAAAGTAGATTGTTCACATCCTCACCAATATGGAAAGACAAACTCATTGCTTTTGAATATTTCTCTTGGCACAGTACCTGACTGCTCCCTTGAGATTTATAATCCCAGACAACAATAGTCCTTTCTGTAGTAGCAACAATTCGTTTCAGCTGGGAGAGGTAATCGCATCCTGTAATCCAGGAAGTATCCTGATAGAAAAGCATAGAACTGGGGGTCAAAATGCATTTCCTTCTAGAACATGGTGGTAGGTATTAAAGAGTAGGTTATTGATATTAATTAAAAGCCCTATTTTACATAGAAACCATTAGCTGGAAATTGATTCAGCTAGTGTGGGTGCTGCTCCCTGGAAGCACAAGGCAACTGAAAGAGTTGCCAGCTTCTGTACTATTCATTCTTCTGAGACCAGTTCTTCATATGGGCACTAGGAGACTAGATTTGGGGCACTGGTTAGTTTCTCTGGCTCTGATGCACACTCAGACTTTTAACTAGTGATTACTTGACAACGGTAAGTTGAGGCCCAGGAGTTTATTTTGTGTCTTGCCTAAAATCACCAAGCTAGCATAGCTGGAATCTGTAATACCAACACCAACACCATGGGGAACAGAACCAGTAGCTTCTACATATTAATGCCTGGTGTGTCAGAAACTGCTCCATGAGCTTTGAATGTGCCCCTTAATCTCCCATGAAATCTGTTAGGAATTCTAATGGGTTTGTTCCATTTAAGAAAAGTAAGCATGGGAGCTAGAACAGTGTCTTGGCATTTACAATGCTTGCCTGGCATGCATGAGGATGCAGGCTCAAACCCCACGACCATGTACACAGCAAAGTGTTGGAACAATGAAAGCCATGTGAAAAATTAAGTTAAAGTGATTCTCTCTTTTTCTCTCACTATCTGTCTGTCTTTAGAAAAAGAAAGAAAAGAAAGAAAGAAATGGAAGTTCCAAGGTTTAAAAAGAATTCATATTCTTTTGCCCCACAGCATGGCATACTGTTTTGTAGTTCAGTGCATTCATTTAGAACTTTTCCCTGTCTCTAATAAGAACAAGGTAGGATTTGGAAAGTAAGTCACTGTAGCTTTATATCTGCTGAAGATTACTGTTCAGATCATTGATATGGTTTAGATGAATTACAATATTGCACTAGAATTTTTAATGTTATTTTCAAATTTTAAATGAAGTGTTCTTAAATTATTTCCACTGGGCTATTTCCTTGTTTTCATAATTTGGGTTGTATCAGTTTTTACATCCCTCCATAGGAGGTGCTCAGGAAAAAAGCAGATGCTCTTAAATCTAAATTTCCAAAAAGTAATCAGTTTCCAAGCAATTCTTTGCAGTTAATATATAACTCCAGGAAGTAAGACCTGGGTCTTTGCTATTGCACCAGGTTTAGTTTTGATCATAGTCAATAAATATAAATTTACAATCTAGAAAATATTTTATGGTCAGAGGCTGTTCAGGTACTTCACTGAGATTTTGATCAATTATGGAGGAATCATCATCATAATCTTAACTTGGACTTTACTCAAAATTTTAAAAATGTACTTACTGTAACATTGGTGCTGGTCTGAACTCTCATCTATAAATAAAAGCAGAGAATAATGAAACCTAGTTGGTACTATAATTAGAGATGAGAATGCTGAGTCTATGACAACAAACTGCATCCTATGTATAATCTCACTTATATTACCTACCTTCCCCTGAAACATGTAGCTCTGTGGAATAATGCACACAGTTTGCATTGAACCAGGCTTATACCTCTATATGACTTGTTCTTAGGCCTGGTGACTGTTCCCTTAAAAGTCTTATATTTGACTAGTTATTTTGTTCCTTCTATCTGCAAACTACCTCACATTCTTTATTCAAAACATTTGATACCAAAAATTTGAAATGTAAAATAATTCTAACATCAATGACAACACTAGTTCAAAGAATGCTACAGAGATCAACAGGAAATATAAGTAGAAAAATCTAGCACTGTTTCATTTGAATGACCTCTTTCCATGTTATTGAGAGAACTTGTTGAGGGAACTTCCTCCTTTATTTAGGAAGTATCTGCTGAGTGAATATTATGCCCCAGTTACTAAGCTGGCTAAGAATCATAGATTTGTTCCATGCAGAAAGCTAGTAGGTATAAGCTGTTTCCCATATCCTGGAGGTATGATAACTGCTCCTAAGATGAAGATTTGGAGTTGAAGTATCTTAATGACCATTTTTTTTCCTTTTCAGCATGCTCAGATGGTCTTGGGAACTATCTAAGAAATGGCTTCCCAGAAAGAGCTGATTATGTGAAATAGGAAAAGTAAGTCAGGGAGAATAGTAAAGTTGTTTGTTGTGGCCACCCACACACTTTCATCTGAAGAGTTAAAAAAGGCTTTTCCAACCAGGTTCTTATTTATAGATGGAAAAAGAAAGTGCTGTAAAGAAACTGGCCAGCAGCAGAACAGAACCCCTGTGGTTTCCTCTTCTATTTCTTTGCATCCATTCTTTAGTGGAAGTCACCTCTTTAAAGTCCTTTTGCCTTCCTTAAATTTTCATAATCCTATGGATATGAATTTTTAAAGTCTAGCTTTGTTTTCAAGAATTTTTATTAATGACATTTCCAGTCTATATCACCAAGAAAATCCTTATCTCTACTTGTTCTATTTCAGCTACAGCGTAAATTATGAATTAACCTAATAAAAGATATTTGAGGCTGTGAATGACTAACTTTACTAAATTGTACCTATAACCTACACTTCCAAATTATTTTCTTTGCACAATGTGTCATCTTATTTGCAAAACATATAAGATTCGAACTATTATTTATTCCTGATGCATGAAATCTTAACATAATTTTTATGCAATCTTTTTCCTCCAATTGCATTGTCTTATAAGAAATGAATGTGATCGTCTGCATGTTTGTGAGTATACATATGTGTACTTATAAGACTGTGTGTGTGATTCTGTGCATGTGTGAAGAATCTCTGGAAGTATGATAATGCCACCTCACTTATTTCACATAATCAGGAACTATTTAATTATGTAGATCATTATCCTCCTCAAGTATTTTTTAGAAACATTCTTAGTTCTATTTTTGAGGAAATTAAGGAAAAATCAGTAGGGGAAAAAATGCACCAAGAAAAAAAAACAGACCACTTACCACATGTTTATAATGATATTTATGCATATTAACTCATCTAATCAGTATGTCTACCAGAGCATGGAAATATTGAGTACTGTGCACAACTGGGTATGCACCAGGCTGGAACTCAGTCTTCATATCCACACTCCAAATTACCAGTGTACCAACTCCAAAGACCTAGATGACCCCTTCCTCTGATAGAATCTGATTGCATGGGCTGGGTTTTGTGGTACACCCCTATAATCACAGCAATTTGGGAGGCTGAGGAAAGAGGACTGCAAGTTTGAAACCAGTCTCAGCAACTTAGTGAGATGATGTCTCAAAATAAAAAGAGCTGGAGGTGTAGCTCAGTGAAAACGTGCTCAGTACTGCAAAAACAAAATAAGAAAAAGAAAACAAAAGAAGAAGAGGAAGGGAAGAGGAGAGGAGAACATGAAGAACGAGAAGAATAAAAAAAATAAAAACAATCATTTGTCTGACTGTGATTTCAATGTCCAAAAACAATGCCTTGAGTTGACATTACTAAAGATCTGAAACTCATTGTGGAATTTTAATCATATATTGATTATTTTAAATGTATTTTACTAGTATAAAGCTTGTCACTAATTGGAAATGAACTAAGTTTTTTATATATTTAACATAAAAAAATTCACCTTTTAGGCTGGAGCTAAACTCAGTCTTGGGTGAAATGTAGTCAAACTCATGTATTAGACTCAGCAAAATCATAGCAACACATAATCTAGAGCAAGAATAGATATGTGGGTGAGGGAGGAAGGAAGGGACAGGTGTGGAGGAAAGGAGAGAGAGGGAGAATAGGGAGGGACCTAGGGAGACAATCAACAATATAGCATACTCTTTATCCCCAGAGAATCCAAATAATACTTATGCAATCTTTTAATGCTGGAAAATTCAAAATCTAAGCATTTATATAGCTTGTAAGGGCAAAATATAGAAGAATCAAGAGACTGGCATGTGGGTGATGTGGGAGTAATTCTGGTTTAAGAACATATGCACATTATATTGTTACTTTATATACATTTATGATATTACAATAACTCAACTCCTTAATAAAAACATTTAAAAAGGTACCTCAGGAAACTAGAAGGGAGAACAGTTGAGCTGAGAAAAGTAACTGGAGAATAAGGAGGGGAGGGAAAGAGGAAGTATTGGGGAATCAAATTTTATGTTGTGGGCATGTATGAATATGTCACAAAGAATCCCACTATTATGTATAATCATAATGCACCAATAAAAATCTATACTCATTAAAAAATTCACCTTTTATTTTCATAGTGAAATATTATGTATGATGTAGCATCATACTTTCCTTTAAAATCTCTTGTATTTTAAAAATGGAAGTCTAAGACTTAAATTTAGAAAGAAATAATATTAATAATAGCAATGCCTTACATTTGTACAGAAATTTATTGTTCATAAAGTGCTTCTGAATTCATTATTTCACTTGATTTTCTCTATAGTCTTCTGAGAAGGGAACTGGTTCTATTTCCTCATTTTATACACATAAAAAGAAAGAGGTATAAAGATATAAATGACTTTAAATTCCCTATGTCACATAATATCTTGTAAAATAGAAGGGCTAGAAATAAAGCCATTTTATTTACTCAAAGATCAAGGTTTGTTTTTTGGTTTTGTTTAGAGAGAGAGAGAGAGAGAGAGAGAGAGTCAATTTTTCATTTGGTTTCTGTTTTTCCTCTACTAAGCTGTGTATGTGGTGCTAGTGATCAAACCTGGGTCCTCACACATGCCAGGCAAGCCTCTACCATTGAGCCACCTTTCCAGCCCAAGACCAAGGTTTTTGATAGAACTTTTTTTTACTTGGTTAGGTGACGACAAAATCAGTTGGCTTGGAAATGCTTCTGATCAACTTTTAATTGTGCTAATGTCACATGGTTCAATATGATATCCTGAGTAATGAGATCAAATGCAGTTATCGAAAATTGCCCGAGGGATCAAAGGAACTTATCTTAATTTTTGTCAAGGTCATTTATGACAAACCCACAGCTGGCATTATACTTAATGGAGGAAAAATTGAAAGCATTTCCACTAAATTCGGGAACTAGATAAGGCTGTCCACTCTTACTACTCTTTTTCAATACAGTCCTCGAAACCCTAGTCAGAGCTATCAGACAACAGAAATAAATCAAAGAAATTCAAATAGGGAAAGAGGAAGTTAAACTACCTCTATTTGCTGATAACATGATCCTAGAAGATTCAAAAAACTATATCAGAAGACTCTAGAGCTTATAAATGAATTCAGCAAAGTAGCAGGATACAAGATTGACTCCCATAAATTAATTGCTTTCATATACTCCAACAGCAATTCTGCTGAAGAAGAAATCAGGAAATCTATCACATTCACAATAACTGCAGAAAGAATAAAATACTTGGGAATTAATCTAAAAAAGGAAGTAAAAGACCTCTATAATGAAAACTATTGAACATTGAAGAAAGAAATTAAAGAAGACCTGAGGAGATGGAAGAAGGATATCCCATGTTCTTGGTTAGGAAGAATCAATATAGTTAAAATGGCCATTCTACCAAAAGTACAGATGAAATGCAATCCCTATCAAGATACCAATGTCATTCTTCACAGATATAGAAAAATCAATTCTCAAATTCATTTGGAACAATAAGAAAATCATAATAGCCAAAACACTACTAAGCAAAAAGAAAAAAAATGAGATAGAGGGATAACAATACCTCATCTGAAATTATACTATAGAGCTATAGTAACAAAAACAGCATTATATTGGTATCATAACAGGCAGGAAGACCAATGGAACAGAATAGAAGACACTGAGACTAACCCATAAATTTATAACCAACTTGGGGGCAAAAAAGATAGCTTGGAGGGAAGACAGTCTGTTTACCAAATGGTGCTGGACAAACTGGACAGCTATATGCAGACAACTGAAATTAGATCTTTATCTCTCACCCTGCACAAAAATCAAATCAAAATGGATCAAAGAACTAGAAATTAAACCAGCAATCATACAACTATTACAAGAAAAAATAGGATCATACTCCACCATATTGGTGTAGGCATCTTCTTCCTTAACAAGACATCCATGGTGCAAGAATTAAAGCTAAGAATCAATGTGTAGGATGCCATCAAACTGAAAAGCTTCTGCATAGCTAAGGAATTAGTCAAGAGTATTAAGAGAGAACCTACAGAATGGGAGAAAAATGCCCCTTGCTACCTCTCTGACAAGGGGCTAATATTGAGAACATACAAAGAACTCAAAAAACTTAACACCCCAAACAAATTACTCCAATCAATAAGTGGGCTACTGAACTAAACAGAAACTTCTCTACAGGGGAAGTGCGAAAAGCCAAAAGATACATGAGAAACTGTCCTACCATCACTAGCAACAAGAGGAATGTAAATCAAAACTGCTCTGAGATTCTATCTCACTCCACTCAGAATGGTAAAAATGAAAAACACAAAGAATAACAGATACTAGATGGGTTGTGGGGAGAAAGGAACACTAATACATTGTTGGTGGAAATGTAAACTGGTACAACTACTCTGGAAAGCTATGTGGAAATTCCTCAAACAACCAGGGATCAAACCACCATATGATCCAGCTATCCCACTCCTAGGTATTTTTCCAGAAGAGTTAGAATCAGCTTATTACAGAGATACAGCTATATCAATGTTTATAGCAGCTCAATTTATAATAGCAAAATTGTGGAAACAACCTAGATGTCCCTCATTGGATGGATAGATCAAAAAATGGTGATACAATGGAGTTCTACTCAGATATTAGAAAGAATAATATCATGGCAGGTAATTGGATAGAAAAGTAAAAAAGCATGCTGAATGAAACAAACCAAACTCGGAGACTTAAGGGCTGAATGTTTTCTCTCATATATAGAAACTAGAGTAAAACCTAAGAAAGGTTGAAAGTTAGTCAAATTTATTTAATAGTCCCAACAAATCTAAGTAACATATTAGCTGTGGGAACTATAGCTATGAGGGAGAAGGTGGGAGAGAAAGGGGGGGAGGTTATATAGGGGCTGTTCAATACTGTGGAGTACATTTGACTCCTATGAGAACCCCAAATATATCTTGACAGGCATATAAGTCTCATAATCTCAATATGTAAATTACATGTATATAGTCACTACTTTCTGTAACTTAGGGGAAATACAGAGGAGCCATGAGATTGGGAAGTGGGGGAAGGGGGTAGACCCTGGAAAAGATAGGGTTAAAGCAACTATGTCAATATGTATGCTTGTATGAAGGTGAACCAACAAAACTCTTCAGTATGTAAGTTGATGCTGAACCAATTAAAATTAAAAAAAAATTAAAAATTGCCCCAGGGCCCCTCATTACTAAGTATTTGGTTTTATTTTTGGAATAACTCTGAATTTTGGGTTTCTGTTTTACCTGAAACATTTGCATAATGCATAGATAAAGTGAAAGACAGGAAGGGAGGAATCTAGGTTTTCAATTTACCTGACTGTTAAAGACAGTTATTAGTCCTTTCTGAGAAGCTGTTATTAATAAATCCAGTTGAGGAATCTTGACAAGGCACTTGATCACATCCCGTCTTCTACTACCTGTCAAAAGCATGATATTCATTTCAACTTCCAGCACCAAAGACCCTAAAACTCATTTGTTAAACTGGTCTTTCAAAAAAAAAAAAAAGAAAAAAAACCTGTTTTGCTAGGAAGCCATGAGTTTCCTAAAAATTAAAATAGAATAAAATCATAAAACCAGGAACTGCTGATTTTTAATTATCCTTAGCAATACAATATGAATAGATAGAGCCTTCCAATTAAATGTGGTGCAAGAATTCCCAGAGAAAATGTAAGATACACACCCACACACCATACATACACCCTTATGTGTGCACATTTCAGAGAATGAGTTTTCCAAACACCTTTTAGAATCATTTCTATTTTAAGTTTTTTTTTCACATCACTTATTTGCAGCAGGAAATATATGGAGTGAAAAATCCAATATTTCAGAATTTCTTGTATAAAAGAATGAAACTCTTTCAGTGCTATTATTGTCTTTTTTAAAGCTATGTACCATTTTTTTAAAAAAGTCTAGACTCTGATGTTTCTATACCCACATACTGAATGATAAAGCCAAATATATTGGATTTCTTAGGGTGATTTAACTTTTATAATTGGAAACTAGACTTTTTGATGTTCCTATACCTACATACTGAATGATAAAGCCATGTATATTGGATTTCCTAGGGTGATTTAACTTTTATAGTTGGAAACTCTTAGAAAGGAAAGGTAAATGAAAGAATCTTACACACTAGTATTACCACCTCATGCATGAATGCACAGAGAACATATTGCCCCCAAAGGGATGCAAATTGGTCGCTGAGGGTCATAAATAAAGTGTACTCCTTTGTGTATAAAGCACAGGTATACTTATAGCATACGATCAGATACACATAATAATATCTGACGTAGTAAAATATGGAGCTGGGTGTGCTAGGGGAGGAATGGATATTAGGGGAAAACTTCTAAAAAGGCTCAATTGATAATGAAAAAAGACTGAGAAACACTATCCTATTCTATGCCACTATCATTCTCTCTGCTTCTACTCCTTCCCCGTATAGACTATTTCTACACCGAAGCCAGAAAATCAATTAAATAACTTAGTTCATGCCTCTCCTTTATCCATAGCACTCTTGTAGCTCTGCTTTAGCTCAGAAGTCTTCAGCATTGTCCACAGATTCCTGTACATTTGTCTTCAAGTCCACTGTTGCCTTTTCAACCTCATTGTCTGCAATTATTGCCCTGTCACCATTGCTCCACTCCACTCCTGCCTAAAACGCATTCTCTGCTATCTCACTTCCTCCCGGTTTTTTACCCACTTCTCAGTGGGGGCATCCCTGATCACCATCCTGCACCCATCCTCAAACCTTTCTATATTTTTGCTTTATTTTTCTATACAGCCTCTATTTTTTCTTCCATGGTACCTACTGCCATTTGACATACTGTATATTTTACTTGTTTGGTTTTTATGTTGTATTGTCTGTCTCTCCCCATGAGAATGTGAACTCCATGAGGTCAAGTATTTTGTGTCTGTTTGTCCACTGCTGTGTTCCCAGCACTTGAAGAGGTACACAATCCACATTGTAGACCTTAACACAGATTGGTTGAGGGATAAGTGAACTATATCTGCCACCTAGAAAAATGCTTTCAAAACTCTAACTTAGGATGCCTGTGACACTTCTCCTCCACACTCTGGCCCCTTCTCAACTCAACACTGATGATAGCCACATAGCCTTTATTGCATCTGTTTCTTTGATGATAGTTCCCAGGGCCATGGGCTGGGCTACGGTTGGCCTAAGGAAGGGTGAAAGCCAATGGTGGGCTTTGTTCACGAAGGACTGAAATAAATCCAGATGCTTTTGTAAAGGACCACCAGATTTGACCTGGACTATGTACTCTGAATATGGGATGGAATGCTGGAAAACAGGAAGACAGTAGACTCAAGGTTATATATCATTTCTCTTCCTAACCTTCTCCCACCCTGGATGGAAAAACCCCAAAATGTCAAAAGTGGAGAAGATTGGGAGTTCCCAATGTGATAACACATGTCAACAAGTAACTTCTTAAACAGAGATTAATGTTTCTCTCCATGATTGGCTGAACTCAGTTTTGGAGATGTAGGAAAACCTCCCCAAGATAATCAATGGTCAGAGTGGGGACACTCCTAACCTGAAAACTTGGTTTTAAGAATATTTTAAAGACGGGCTGGAATTGTGCTTAGTGGCGCAGTACTTGCCTAGCATGTGTGAGGCATTGGTCCATCCTTAGCCTTGCATAAAATTAAACAAAATAAAGATATTAACAAATAAAGTTGCTTGATCCAATGAACTCAACCAACTTTAAAGAAACAAAAAAAAAAAAAGAAAAAATATTTTAAAGACACATGATTCCATTTGGTACTGGAACATGCATTATTGAGGTCTGAGCCTACTCAGGAATACATAAGTTTTCCTGTTTTTGTTTTTTTACCTTCACATTTTTACTGTTGTTAGAGCAATGATATTTCCATTTTAGCTGCAAGTATAGTTTCTTCTTATAACTTCATTTGAAATTGTCATCTGTCCCCCAGTTATGAAGAAATGAGCAAGAAAATAAAATGAAAGGTGGATTTTGTGGAAACAGTATGTTCCCAACATTTGAGAAAAAAATCTTAAAACTCATACTAATTTGGAAAGTAGGTTTAAAAATATTACCTGAAATGATAATTCGCTGTTTTCTAGATACAAGAAAAACCAAATTTTCTTCATCCATCTGGGAAGTAAGGGAATCATCTTCAGAGGAGAAGTATCCAAAGATCTAAAATTCCAAACAATACATAAACATATGCATTATCTCAGAATTGGCTGCAGAGTAATGATGGAGTAGATGTTGACTGACATCTAATTTAGATTAACAACCAGCACCTTGTTTTATAATGTCAGGGGGGGTTCCCCATATGAAAAAGAATATTTGCTAATATATTCAAGAAACTGTATGCTCACAGTGCATGATTTCTGAGTAGTCACTGATTTTTTTCTCCCCCGGGGGAAGAACCAGTGTCCCAGGCCAGTATCCTTTCTCAGACTGAGAGATCTATTAGGATATGACATTTACTTGGAAATCAAACAGCCTTCACCAGGAGGGCCCTCAACTAGGAATCCTCACACTGTATTTATTACTTTCAAATGACTATTCATGCCCATTTCCCATGAATCTTACTGGGCCAGAATTTTCATTCTAGTTTTCTGGGAATTTAAGAGATTACAGCTATTTAACTGTTCTAAATCCTACTCTCTAGGCATTGCATGAGAATAAGTTACTATAAAAAGGATATCCTGAAAGAAAAATGATATTTACATGCAAATAAATTATCAAGTTATGACAATTTTAAACTGTAAGGAATTTTAAAAATGTAATAGCTGCAAGCCTGGCATGGCGGCATATGCCTGCTGTCCCACCTACTCAGCAGAAAGATTGCATGAGCCCAGGGCTTTGATACCAGCCTGAGCAACCTAGTGAGACCACGGTCTCAAAACAAAAAATGAAACACTGCTGTTCAGTTGTCCTGTTAAGAAATGGAGGGGCTGGAGCGGGTGGCTCAGCGGTTTCGGCGCTTGCCTGGCAAGCATGAGGACCCAGGTTCAAACCCCAGCACCACGTACACAACTGAGTGTTGGAGCAACTAAGGCCATGTGAAAAACTAAATAAAGTTATGTCTCTCTTTCTCTGTCTCTCTCACTGTCCCTCTCTCTTAAAAAAAAAAAAAAAGAAATGGAGGTAAAATTCTTAAAATTTTATGAGAGATTTTTAAAAAGAATTTAAAAAAATATTTAATTGTTCAAAACTAAATTCTTAAATAGCTAATATATCATTGTATCTCATAAAGTTGAGACTACCTGATCCTTATTAATAAATGAATGGCAGGAACTAGGGAGTGCTTTAAAACATCAGTGTCACCCTCTTCAGTTGCAGATTCTGATTCAGTATGTCTGGGGTGAGGTCTAAGTGACTGTATTTCAAACAAGCTGCCCATGAGGGACCATGCTTTGAGCATAAGCTGACTCAATTGGAAACAGATTAAAACCAATGACACGTCATCTTATTTTAATAATAATTTATTTCAATATTAAAGTATGGCTTAGCATTATATTTTTTTCATATATCTTATCATCAGTTGCTTCACAAATGTTACTACTTCTTCCTTTACATACCCACATCCAGACCTGACAACATGTGGGGATTGTCCTAATCCCATTTTACAATTAAGACTTCAGGGGCTGGAGCGGTGGCTCAGCAGTTACAGGGCTTGCCTGGCATGCCTGAGTACTCGAGTTCAAATCCCAGCACCACGTACACAGCAAAGTCTTGGAGCAACGAAGGCCACATGAGAAACTAAATAAAGTTGGTTCTGTCTTTCTCTCTCTCTCACTGTCCCTCTCTCTTTAAAAAAAAAACAAACAAACAATTAAGACTTCATTCTGTGGGGAAGTCTGTGTTATTAAGATTTCCTCTCTTACCGTTTCCCTTTTTGCCACTAGCAAAATTAATGCTCAATAAAAGATTAACTAATTTAGGGGCTTGGAGCCATTGCTCGGTAGGTGAAGGACCTGGGTTCAAACCCCAGCACCACACACACAACTAAGTGTTGGAGAAACGAAGCCCAGATGAAAAGATAAATAAAATTCTCTCTTTCTCTCTCTCTCATTCCCTCCCTCCCTAAAAGATTAACTAATTTATTGTCTTTCAGAAATCATTGCTCATTTTTTATGGGTAAAAAACCTCTGGCTTTAACATCTAATTCTCTCAAAGATTGAGAAAAGAGAAAGAAAGTACTTTTAATAGATCTGTGTTGGAGAGGACAGGGATCTTTTGATGCTACAATTTTCTATCATCACTTGCTGATGCATTATCCAGTTAATGGTCAAGTATTGATCTGTCCCTTAGCCCTGACTCATTGGAACTCATAACACAACCTTATGGCAAGAGCATGTGCTGTGAGTTGGGGGTGTAACTCTGGGACACAGCCCTTGCCTAGCATGCAGAAGGCCCTGGATTCAATCCCCAGTACCATAAAAAAATTAAAAAAAAATACAAAAGAGGCTGTGGTGTGTAGTCAGATGGTTCAATGTTTGAGTTCCTATACTTTGCAGCTAATACTTAGAACTTGAACAAATACTTTCACCTTTTTCAGTCTTAACTTCCTTATCAATACAATAAAAGGATAAACTTCTGAGGATTTTTATTTTTAAATGATGTTTAAATGACGTTGTTTTTATAAAGTGTTTTGCACTACACCTAAAACATCTTAAATGCTATTTAAAAATAAAACAGGTGTGGTGGTACACCCCTGTAAACCCAGTGACTCTGGAGGTTGAGACAGGAAGATTGCAAGTTTGAAGCCCTAAGCAACTTAGCATGACCTTGATCAAAATAAAAATAAAAACGGCTGGGGATGTTGCTCAGTGGTAAAGCACTTCTGGTTCAATCCCAAGGTACCAAAAAAATAAATAAATAGCTATTATAATAATTAGGAAACCTAGATAGAGAAGGTATTGCAGGAGGAGGGAAAAATAGAAATATTATTAAGATTACAACCACTAATAAGAAAATAACACGTTTTTTGTGGGGGTAGCACCTTAAAACCACAAGTCCACTTGGGGATTGAACTGGTTCTCCCACAAGAGAAACACAACAGGTGGGCCTTGCCATAAACTGATAATATATGAGACTCTCCGGGAGTTTTATGACTTCTATGATCAATTATAATAAAAAGAAATTCAGCCTCTTGCCCATCCAAATTCATCAGTTCCCCACGGCCTTTGCTTCCTTTCTTACCACATGCAGTGTGTGTGGTCTGTATTCTCAACACATTTCAGTCCTTTTCTCTCCACTGCATTGACCTGGGAAGAAACCTCACCACTGGGAGAATTCAACTGCTGCTGCATTTTTTGTCCTCAGGTTGCTGTGGCTGATCAACCTGGGAAAAGTGTCCCAGCTCCAAAGACAGGGCCACCAATCCCTCAGGAACTCCAGCCTCAGTGGGCCTCAGAGCCTCCTGGCTGTCATTCCATGTCTCCTTAGGTGATCTGTTCCATTGTCCACAGGAGCAATGCCAAACCTTCTCCACTTTCATTAAATATGTGACTCCAAATTTGCCAGAGTCTTAGGCCAGAGACCTAACTCTGGGAATTCAACAAATCAGGTCCAGTCACTGGCCCCAAAAATTGAACAGGAAAGGTATTGATAAAAAGCATGGAAGAAACTTGTATCATTGTAGGTCCACTGGGGTATCATGTTCTTAGCACTGTCTTCAAGGGGTTGACAATGACTTGAGGTTTTATAGAAAGGGGAAAGAGGACCGGAATTGGGGATTTGCATAGAGGGAGGCTTTGCACAGCTGTCAAAGCAGGTGATCTTAATCAGGCCTGATCTCCATCCTGACTTCAGGATTGGTCAGGTACGAACTGTCAGCAACAAGTTGCTGCTGCCTGGTAGGTAATTCCAATTCTTCACAAGATGTTTACAGATCAGACCTGTTGTTCTTGGAATCCCAGGTAAAACAGGGCAAAGAAGACAGATGCAAAATACAGGCAGAGATGCAGGCAAAAAGGATCTAAGTCCTTGTTACGTACCTTCTGGTCTCTGTCAGCAGCTGACCTCACCTCCCTTATCAGATGATCATGGAGGCCACAAGAAAGAGCTTCCTCAGTTTCTTGCCCCTCTACTTACAGACAGAAACCATCCTTGGACCATCCTTTCTTCCTTCATTCCCTTTTGAAGAAAGCCGGCTCTCCTTTCTCAGGCTAATCCCTCCACCTGTTCTCTGCATCCCATCTCCTTTCAGCTCTTCAGAGTTGTCTCCTTTTTCTTCCCTCAGCATCTTCAACTGCTCCCTTTGTACTGAATTGTCAACAATCAGACATATTCAAAACCCTCCCATCATAAAAACACATGCAACAACAAATCTTTCAAAATCAATCAATCATCAGTCCTTTTCTTGCTCTTCTCTTGTCCAGCTTCCTTCTCCAAGTGTTCCACTTTCTTAAGATGTTTAGTTTGGATTCTTCTTAAAGCAACATTTCATTTTCTGTTGACTGTAATGGCAGACATACTCTTTTTGAACTTTGACACCTTCCCTTTTGTCTTTTTCTATTGCTCAAAACAAATGAGCAAAAACCTTAAAGTAGCAACTATGTTTTAGCTCACAGTTCCATAGAGGAGAAGTCCAAGATGGGTCTTGCCGAGGCAAAATCAAAGAGCTAACAGAGACATGATTTTTACTGGAGCCTTTGAGGGAATAATAGGCTTCCAAGTCCATTTCTTGCTGGCTCTCAGCTGGGGCTGCCCAGCTCCCACAGGCCTCCTAGAGGACTAGTACATGGGCCCCTATATCACAGCAACAGTAATGGAGTTTCAAGGCCCCTTTATGCTCAAAATCTTCTCCCTTTGTTTTTAAGGACTCATGTGACTGGGATCTACCTAGATAATCTGAATAAATTTGCTATATTAAATTCTGCTGATTAGTTCCTTAATTCTATTTGCTAAATCCCTTCACAGGATTTACCTAGATTAGTGTATGACTGAATAATCAAAAATAGGAACTTTAAGACAGGGGGCACCTTTAGAATTCTGCCCATCACACTCACCCCAGGGACTCAGAAGACTGAAGCAGGAGGATCACAAATTCAAAGCCAGCCTCAGCACATTAGCAAGGTCCCAAGCAACTTAGTGAGACCCTGTCTCAAACTAAAAAATAAAAGGGCTGGGGATGTAGTTCAGTGATAATGCACTTTGGGGTTCAATCTCCAGTACCAAAAATAAATAAATAAATAAATGAAAGAATTCTGCCTATTATATATACCCTCATATAAACACACTCAGTACAACTTAACCACACTTTTTTTTTATTGTATATGTTTGGCTTCCAATTTAGCCTGAGATAATAGCATGAAATAATAATTTTTTGACATGACAATGAGAACAATGAAGCTTCTTGCTTTTAATGCTAATGGATCTCCATGTTTCTCAAGGTGGGAGAGCTCCACAGTTGGTGCTGTCATCTGATTTGAAATATTGTGCTATGTGTCTATGATTCCTGACTGCAAAAAGCAGCTTACAGTCATTTAATCTGATTAATAATTTTCACATAATTTTCATGGAGAAATGCATCTGTTAAGTTTCTGAGAATAGATATGGGAAGAAATCCAGGAGGAACGTCCCCTGTGAGGTAAATCAGGTGTGTTAGGACTTTCAAAAGGGTTTAAATTTTGGTTCTATTATCTACTGGTCATACAACCTCTAACAATTAATTTCTCTGTGTCTGAGTTTTCTCCTTTTGGATAATCAGTAATAACCTCCATCTGATAACACTGATGTAAGGATTAAATTAAAATGTATATAATTAGATTATATGATTAGAAAGATTAGAAAGTAATTAGATGGCACCAAGTACCTCCTAGGAAGGAGCTTGACTAGTGTTATGGTGTTGCTATGAGATATTCCCCAAAGGCTCATGATGGACAATGCAGGAATGTTCAGAGGTGAAATGATTTGATTATGAAAACTGTATCCTAATCAATGGATTAATCCATTTAATTTGGGGTTTTTTCTTTCTTTTGAATATTTGTTTAATTAAACTTTTAATTTTGAGAAAAGTGATTATTCACATGGAATTTTAAGAAATAGTACAAAGATACTAACTACTTCTGTCCAGTTTCTCCCAGTGGTAACAACTTGTACAACTAAATGTAGTAGAGCAATCAAGACACTGAAACTGACATAGTCAAAATACAGAATATTGGAGGATGGGGATGTAGTTCAGTGGTAGAGTGCTTAACCTAGATCATAGAAGGCCCCTGGGTTCAATACCCACCTCTGCTTAAAAAAATTTTTTTTCCTTAACCACAGGGATCATTCCTGTGTGCTTTCTTTTTTTTTATTAAGAAATTTAGTTATTATACAATCAAAAATGCATCCAAAGTAACAATATGAAATGTTTACATTCTTAAATTAGATTTACTCCCTAAAGCCCACCCTTTTTTTCTCTTACTCTTTCCCCTCCCCCCTTATCTCCCCCTCCTTCCTGATACATCTCTATGAATGCCTTACATATGTGTTACTATGCCTTTGCTGGGTCTAATACATGAGGTTGATCACCTTTCACACAGGCCTGGGTCTAGCACAGATAAGTGAAGACATTTGACCCTTAACTTTCTGGGTTAGGCTAACTTTACTCAACATGATTTCTTCCATTGCCATCGATTTACCTTCAAAAGCTGCAATATCATTGTTTCTAATTGCTGAGTAGAACTCCATGGTGTATACATATATATAAGCTTTTGGATCCATTCATCCAGTGAGGGGCATTTGAGTTGGTTCCATAATTCAGCTATTGTAAATTGAGCTGCTATGAATGTGGATATTGCTGTGTCACTGTAATGTGCTGATTCTAAATCCCCTGGAAAAATACCCAGGAGAGGGATAGCTGGATCATATGGTGGGTTCATCCCTAACTTTTTGAGGATTCTCCACACTGCTTTCCAGAGGGGCTGCATTAGTCTGCAGTTCCACCAATGGTGTGCTAGTGTTCCTATCTCTTCACAACCCCTCCAACATCTATTATTGTTTGTTTTCTTCATTTTTGCCAATCTGACTAGTGTGAGGTGAAATCTTAATATAGTTTTCATTTGCATTTCCCTGATTACTAGTGATTTAGAGCACTTTCTCATGTATTATTGGCTTGCTCAGTGTCCTCTGTTCAGAAGCTTCTATTTAGCTCTTTGGCCCATTTATTGATTGGGTTGTTTGAGTTTTTGAGGTTGAGATTTTTGAGGACTTTGTAAATTCTGGATATGAGTCCCCTGTGAGAAGAATCACAGGCCATGATTCTCTCCCTTTCTGTAGGAGTCTCTTGACAATTTTGATCATTTCCTTGGCTGTGCTGGTTTAATTCCTAGCTCCTTGATCATTTTGATTTGATTTTCATGCAAGGTGAAATATAAGGGTCTAATTTCAACTTTCTGCAAGTGGCTGTCCATTTGTCCAGCACCATTTGTTGAATAGGCTGTCTGTCCTCCATGTTATATTCTTCCCCCTTTGTCAAAAATCAGATACTTAAAGATTTGTGGGTTTGTTTCAGGGTCTTCTACTCTATTACATTGGTCTTCATTCCCATCTTGATACCAGTATCATGCTGTTTCTGTTATTACAGCTTTATAGTATAGTTTTAGATCTGGTATAGCAAAACCACCTGTTTCATCTTTCTTGCTTAGTAATGCTACAGGTAGTCTGGGTTTCTTATTGTTCCAAATGAATTTGAGAATTGCTTTTTCTATATCTGTAAAGAATGAAATTGGTATCTTAATGGGGATTGCATTGAATCTATAAAGAGCTTTTGGCAGAATGGCCATTTTTATTATATTAATTCAGCCTAATCAAGAGCATGGAACATCTTTGCATCTTTTCAGGTTATCTTGGATTTCATTCTTCAGTGTCCAATAATTTTCATTGTAGAGGTCTTTGACTTCTTAAGATTAATTCCCAAGTATTTTATTCTTTTTGAGGCTATTGTGAATGGGACCAATTTCCTGATTTATTATTCTGCTCTATTACTGTGAGTATATAGGCAAGATATTGATTTATGAGTGTTGATCTTGTAGGCTGCCACTTTGCTAAATCTGTTTATAAGTTCAAGCAGTTTTCTGGTAGAATTTTCTGGATTTTCCAGATATAGGATCATATCATCAGCAAAAAGGGAGAGTTTGAATTCTTCTCTTCCTTTTATTATCCCTTTGATTTCCTTCTCTTGCCTGATTGCTCTGGCTAGGGTCTCAAGAACTATATTGAATAAAAGTGGTGAGAGCGGACAGCATTGTCTCGTTCCCGATTTTAGTGGAAAGGCTTTCAGCTTTTTTCCATTTAGTATTATACTAGCCAAGGGTTTGGCATATATAGTCTTTACATAGTTTAGATGAGTTCCTTTGATCCCTATCTTCTCTAGAGTTTTGAGCATAAAATGGTGCTGAATTTTATCAAATGCCTTTTCTGCCTCAATAGAGATGGTTTTTGTCCTTAATTCTGTTTAAGTGATGAATTACATCCATTGTTTTGTGTATGTTGAACCAGCCCTGCATACCTGGAATGAAGCCCACTTGATCATGATGAGTTATCTTCTTGATATGTTTTTGAATAGGTTTGCTAGAACTTTATTAAAATTCATTTAATTTGAATGGATTAACTTGATGGCAGTTGGGGCAGGTGGGGCACAGCTGAAGGAACTTAGAACAGTGGGGCATGTCTTTATAGTTTATATTTTATTCCTGTTCCTTGGTCCCTCTTTCCCTTCACCCCCTTCCCTCTTCCCATCCTCCCCACCTTCCCTCCTTCTTCTCTCTCTCTCTCTCTCTCTCTCTCTCTCACTGTGTATCCTTTTTTCTCTCCCTTCCTCCCTCCCTCTCTCACCTCCTTGGTACCATGAGGTGAGCAGGTGACTTCACCAAGCCCTTCAGCTGCAATGTTCTCTGAAACCCTGAATCCAAAATAAACTTTTCCTTCTCTAAGTTGTCAGGCATTTTGGTCACAACAACGAAAAGCTACTAACACCATCAATGATCAACATTTGAAGAATAATTCCTGATTTTTCCAGAGATAGTATAGAAAACAGAACTCAGGTATCCTCCTTACTAGTTCAGAACTGTCACCAAGCACCTATGCTGCTTGCCAGACACACATCAGCCATGCACTTCATCATACATGCATCTTATAGTCATATCTATATGTAGGTAGATGCCATCATGCAGGAACATCTGCTCCCACTGAAATGATCAATTTTGCTAATGCTGCCACAATAACACAATATCACAATGCTCCTCAAAATAACTTCCAAAGAAAACTAAATATCAAATTATTAAAAAATTTTCAGTATATTTTGAGATTATGCCAGATAAACTTCAGAAGAAACAGCAATAGTTTTACAGTTTGAAAGAAAATAGTTCAAATAAATAACGTTAAAAGAACAAAATGTATCTCCTTTTTCTATAATGAACTACAACCTCAAGGATCTTAAATTTCTCTTTGAACATCTGAAATATTAGTCTGTCTAATAATTGTACTTGTGACATGCTTTGAGTATTTTATGACTATTGGATGCATTATGACTATTAGAGTATTAATTTTCTTTCAAATGTGCTATTTACAGGGCTTGCTCCATGCTTTAAATGATCCATTTTTTAAATTTTCATTTTTTCCTGATTACATAAGGAACAAATGTTCAATTAGAACATATGGAGAAAATGAAAAGCAGGTAGAAAAACATAAAAACCTGCATGTGGCTTATTTTTTTAACCTATCCTGGAACATTCCTTTAACATTTCTGAAGTTAGCAAAATTAATTTTAGCTGGGGCTGGAGTGGTGGCTCAATGGTTATGGTGCTTGCCTGGCATGCATGAGTACGTGAGTTTAAACCCTAGCACCACAAACACAATGAAGTGTCCAAGCAATGAAAGCCTCATGAAAAACTAAACAAGATTGATTCTCTCTCATACACACACACACTCTCTCTCTCTCTGTCCCTCTCTCTTAAAAAAAAATAATTTTAGCTAATTTTTTGGTGGAGAGGACACAATTATAGTCATCCCAAATGATGGATGACTCTCTGAATGAATTTATAATGTGTATATATATATATATATATATATATATATATATATTTACAAGCTGTCCACTGGAAACACAGTCTACGTGTGGTATTGTAGGAAAAGCAGATCGTGTCTCCACCAGACTGATTCACCTTTTAGCTCTCTTTATGTTATCTGGATCTTCCCTTTCAATTTATGATGAGAAAAATCATCATAAATTAGTTGAGTCCTTAGATTTCTTTATTCCATAAATTACAACTTTTTGTGGCATTGCTATGATGAAGAGCAATATTCCATTTTGGAATCAGATTTGTACATCTGTGCCTGACTTTCAAAGAATAAATCCAGTTCTTTTTACCTGATAGATTATTATTATTATTAGCTGATAAATGGGGGGGGCAGGTATCCATATTAAGATGAAGTTAGTCTTCCAACATTGAATTTCCATTTTACAGATGACAGATTTGAAGCTCAGAGAGGTTGAGTCACACAGCTTGAAATAGAAATGCCACTTAGGAGCACTGGCACAGATAGTTGGTGAGAAAAATGATAGAACAATAAAAGAATCTTCTTGCATCATTTTCTCAAACTTCAGGTGAGTCTTCAAATATATAAAGTGTGTCAGAGGCTCATCACAAATTTTCCCATTAAACTTGCATATGATTTATAGGAACCCACATGAAGGAATAGGATAATGTTATATGAGTTAGTAGAAAATCTCAGCTCCAGGACCAAACCTGACTTTCTGTGTGGGTTTAGATAAGTCAATTAACCTTTCTATGCTTTGTTTTCCTCATCCTTATTACTGTAGCATTATCCTTCATAGCCTACATTTGTGGACCTATAGTAAAGATTAAATAAAACCTGAAAGGGAGGTAAATATAAAAACAAATGTAAGAAGATTATTATTTTCTAACTGGAAAGGGAAAAAGAAAAAGAAAGAGAAGAAACTGTCAGAGAAGACTCAATTTTCTCATCTCTTTAACTAAAACCATCCAGATTTTACTTTAGAGTAGTACTTTACTACATTTGGAAGCTAAATCCTCAGTTTCTATAGAACTCCATGTCAATGGATTTACCACCAAGCACATGTAGACTCTAGACCTGTAAACATAGCTGTCCTTTGTGAGCACTATCTCTCATGTGTTGGTGTTTATGGGACATCTTGAGAGCACTGGATTCCTCAAAGTGTGTGATATAATATCAATGGACTTCTCTAATCTCCTCATGAAACACTTGTTATACACACATTTTCCCATTTTAATGAACCAAAACTATTGCATTAGACATTCAAGCATATAAAACATTGAGTGTATGAGAAATATTATATTGGGGATATGTAATTCTCAAAATTACATCTACTCAAAGTTTAGGCGGATTCAAGTTACCAGTATACAGAAGAATATCCAAAAGATTTACACAGTATGTCAGATCCTAAATCATGGGAAAAAATTACACGCATGCTGTACCCTTAATGATTCAAGGGGGAAAAAAAGGTCTTTGTGTGATATGGCAAAGTCACTGACATCTTTGCTTTTCTCTTGGATAAGAGTTTTTGCCAACAAATACATATTTATTGGTTTTCTACTTTGTTGAATCAAAACATTCACACTACTACCTGTATAACTGCCTTTGGACCCATGCCATGGAACCTATGGTTTTAGATAAGTACTATCTGATTGAACATTTTGTGATGATAATATTCTCTAATCTGTCTTGTCCAGTAAGATAGCTATTAGCTGGGCTGAAGCAGTGGCTCAGCGGTTATGGTGCTTGCCTGGCATGCATGAGGATCCAGGTTCAAACCCAGCACCACGTACACAACTAAGCATCAAAACAATGAAAACTAGATGAAAAACTAAATAAAACTGATTCTTTCTCTCTTGCTCACTGTCCCTCTCTTTCTAGAAAAAAATGATAGCTATTAGCCACATGTGAATATTAAGTAGTTAAAATGTAAGTGGTGCATTTGAATTTTTACTTAACTTAAATATAAATAGCACATGTCGCTTGTGGCTACCATGTTGGACTGTACAACATTAGTCTAGTTTTTTCCATTGCAAATTTAAAGCAAATTTAAGGACCACTGTCTGCCAGGAATTTATGCCCTAAATCCCCGAATTCCCTGCCTATAGGTCCCAAATCTATTCCTAGGATCCATGAAACCTTTCACCCAAGTCCTTTCCCAGGAGAGTGGACTGCACACCATAGCTGAGTACAACTTTAGGTCTGAGGGGAGGCCAAATGATGTAGTTGAGGAGGTGAGGCATGGAAGAATTAGACTTGTAGATTCTTAGACATGTGTGACCTTGTATGTTCACACATGGCCCCAATGATGTGGGATGGATCCAGCAATTATAATAAGGGAGATTGGCCATGGCCAGCTGTCACCATCTTTCCATCTTTCAGTGAGAAACTACAAGGAGTGTGAGACTAAGCTTTAAATTCTAATCTGGACTTCAAGGGCCTAATCAATTTTGTCAAAATTGGAGAATAGAATCCATTTGTTTAACAATTCTAATTATAATTTCAAAATATTTGGACATGTAGTATATAAACCTCTATCTGTTACTCTCACCTAAATTTAAGAGGTGGGTCTGCACATTTGACCTGTCAAACAAGTTGACAAAAATACTTTGATATTACGTTCTTCAGATAGGTTCTTCCAACCACAGTGGCTAGATGTATAAATTTCCTTGAACTGGTAATGTGAAAATGCAAAGCTTAACCTCTGCTCTCATGTTTGTATTCTCAGAGAACAATGTCACATGTTTTCTTTCAAAGATGATTTGATTATTCCTTATATATTAAAACTGATTTTGAGTACTCCATGTTTAGTTCAATTAATCATGCAGGATAAGGCAATCTTACAAAGTAATAAGGAGGATGAGGCAATCCCAAAAATACAAAATTGGAGTCCTTCTATCAGATGTGGTCAGATGAAGTCTCTTCATTTTTCAATTGTTTGCCCACAAAAATTTGTCCTTTCTGATCAGGAGGAATTCATCCTACTTCTATTTTGACATTTTCTGTGCTATCCAAAAGAAAGGAAATATGAGCCACATATAAAACTTTAAATTTTCTAGTAGCCACATTAAAAATACAAAAAGGAGATTAAATAAACTTTATTAATATACTTTAACTCAATAGATGCAAAATATAATTTTAACATGTGATCAATACAGAAAGTTGTTTTTGAAATACTTTACATTGTTTTCCTACTGTGTTCTTGAAATCTGTTATGTGGTTTACACTTATAGCACATCTGAATTCAGGCTAGTAACATTCCAGGGTTCAACAGCCTCATATGACTAATAGCAGCTCTTTGGTTCATGCAGGACTAAAATGTGTAAGAATTCAACCTAAAGGAAAATGGCCTTTCCTATCAAAGATCTTATGAGGTTTGTTATATTATACCTTAACTAGAGAAAATTTCTCAGTCGTTTTTGATTGTCTGATTTTACCTGAACAATCTAAGAAGAAGGTCATATCCAAATCCCAGCCCAACCTTTGTTCAGTGTACCAGGTCCCCTATCATTTGGCAGGTATTTAGAAGTTCTATTTAGTGTATTCTGAGTACAATTCACTCTAATTATAGCAATGTAAATAATAACTCTTAATAGGTTCCAGAAAAATAGATCATCATTGCATAAAATTCAGTTAACTAAGCTGAAAACCTCCCAGAAAACTACAACTCAAAAACCAAGACATCTTGGGAAATCAGCCTTGAATACAGGTCTAAAATGTGTATAGTGCAGCCTCTGGTAAAACATCATTTCTATGGAAGCAATAGGCTCAAGGAAGAGAAGGGAAGAGAAAGAAAGGGAAGCAAAGCTTGTTAATCAGAATTCATTACTTTTGATGCATGACCCTTCTGGGTACTTATATATTCTTTTCCATTTCTATTTTCTCCTACATTATATATTTTCATACATATTTCATGTTAATGATTTCAATTTTGATATCATAGTCAAGCAAAGATTTAAGTGAAAATCATATATTTACTTTTCACTTCTTGAAAAAATAAACATGTTTTAGAAACATGTTTCATTGTAGAATCATCAAGCTAACCTATAGATAATCTAAGTTTTATTAGTACTCACAGATGTTTGTGAGAATGTTTTTTAATTGCTATAAGCAAACTGAAGTATTCGTAGGAATCATCAAATAGACATAAGACATATTGAAATTGAGTTACTGGTATGATGGGGTATCTGTTAGTTCTAGCTACATTAATTCTAAAATGGCTTTTAATTGGGATTACATTAAATGTATAATTTGGGGATGACTGGGATCTTTGCAAATTTTTTCTATTTTTCTGTTCTTACTCCTTCAGTAGCATGTCATAGTCTTGTATATTCTTTAATAGATTTATTCCATGATGTTTCCTGCTATGTATTACTCTTTGGAATAGAATTTTTCCTGTTAGTGTTGGTGGTGGAAGGGTGAGGTTATTGTGGTTTGTGAAAGTTATTGATTCTGATGTGTTCATCTTCTTTGAACTCTCAACTTTCATCTACTTCTAATGGTTTTCCACATGATTCTTTGGATATATTGGTATATTCTTCTACAATTAATGAAAATTTTGTGTTTTTGGTAGTTGATTATATGTCACTTCCTTTTATTATTTTTGTTTGTTTTGCACTGCTTACAACCTTCAATAAAATATTGAAGTTGAAAACTAGTGGTGGTAATGGGCAACTTTTAATGATGTTGACTTTTATGGGAATGTTTCTAGTATTTCACCATTAAATATGATATTTACTTAAATACATTTCTGGTAAGTCCCTATGGTGGACACACTCTAAAGAGAGCCTCTTCTCTGCTCATAATCACATGAGTCACACTTTGCATAATCTTTGTCTCTCGATTATGATTAAATCTGTGACTTGCTTCAAACCAACAGAGTATATAGCAAATGCTATGGGCTGTTTTTCCCATGATTACATTACATTATATAAGATAAAGTCTTAGCTGACAATGGAAGAAGCTGATACTTAAGCTGGCCTTGAAAAAAAATGTGAGCTGCCTACATAAAGGTCCATGTGACAGGGAATTGTAGACATCCTCCAGGAGGAAAGGGTGGCTTCCAGCCTCCTGCTATTAAAAGGATGAGACCCTCAGTTTTATAACAGTGAATTCTATTAACACAAAATGATTTTGAAAGCAGTTTGTTTCCTACTGGAGACTCCAAATAAGAACACAGCCTGGCTAACACCTTGGTTGTAATAGTGCAAGACCTTGAGCCTAAGACCCCGTTAAGCTGTTCCTAGATGCCCAATCCATGGAAGCTGTGACATAATCTGTGTTTGTTTAAGTTACTAAACTTATGGTAATGTGTTCTAGTAGCAATTAAAGACTATTACAGGAATGGAAGGTGGCTCAGCTTGCCTGGCATGCACCAGGACATGGGCTTGAATCCCAGCACCACATATACGATGAAGTGTCAGAGCAATGAAAGCAACGTGAAAAACTAAATAAAATTGATTCTTTCTCTCTCTCTCTTTCTCTTACTGTTCCTCTCTCTTTAAAAAAATATTACACAGTTTTGGGTACTGAGGATGGAACTCAGAGCCTCTTGCATGTTAGGCAAGTGCTCTACTGAGCTATATCTCCACTCCACCTCACCCCTGTTTTTTTTTTTAAAGAAGGAATACCTCAGGATCTTTATTAAATATCTTCCTTATTTTTATTTGTTTTATGTTAAGACCAGGTGTCAGCAAACTTTTTTAAAAAAAGTCCATATAGTAGTTTAGGCATAAAGGTCATCTTGTCTCTGTCAGAACTATTCAATTCTGCTATCATAGCAAAGAAGCAACTGCAGCAAATATGTAAATGAATTATCATTGCTGTGTTCTAAAACACTTTTTTTTTCATAACGGGACTGAACCCAAGGAACTCTATACACAAGCCCTTAATATTTTTTGTTTTGAGACAGGGTCTCGCTAAGTTGAACAGGCCAGCCTCAAACTTGCAATCCTTCTACTTCAGCTTCCGGAGTTGATGTGATTACAGGTATGTGCTACTGTCTCCTGCTCTAAGAAACTTTATTTACAAAAATTGGTAGCTGTAGACTTTAGTTTGCTAATCTCTGATTAAGTTTTGTTTTGATAGAGAGAGAGAGAGAGTTAATTTTTTTTCATTTGGTTTTTGTTTTTCCTTTATTTATTGGTGTTTGCAGTGCTGGGATTGAACCAGGACCTCATGCATACCAGGTAAGTATTCTACTGAGCCACCTCTATGACCCCTCTGATTAAGATTTTTATATTATTTTTTCCTCACTAATTTGTTGGAATAAATACATTAGTAGCTTTTCTACTATTGAACTATCCTTAATTTTCTGAAGTAAATTCTACTTGGAAATCACTTTTTTAATGCACTACTGGAGTCAAATTGTCAACATTTTATTTAGGACGTTAGCATTTATATTCACAAATAATGTTGGTTTAGTTCCTTTGTTCAGTTCAGTGTTATTTTAGCATCATAAAGTGAATTGGATAGATTTTCAGTTTCCTTAGGCTATAAAAACAATTAATATAATATGGAAATTATGTATTTCTGAAAGTCTTAAATAGAAATTTTTTCTTGTTTGTAATTTTTTCCCCAAAGTTTGATGGTTTGGATTTGGGATTTGGACTAATATTTCTAATTTTGTTCCATTGGATATTATTGATAATGTTCTTTTTAATGAACAGATGTTCAATTTTGTGACAGTTGCACATGTAGTTTGAGCCCTATGTCTTCAGTTCAAAGTACCATTTATACATATCTATTAGGTTGTTAAAAGTGATCAACAGCCAAGAAAATGATCAAAATTGCCAAGAGACTTTCTACAGAATGGGAGAGAATAATGGCCTGTGATTCTTCTCACAGGGGACTCATACCCAGAATCTAAAAAATCTTCAAAAATCTCAACTTCAAAAACACTAACAACTCAATGAATAAATGGGCCAGACCTAAACAGAAGCTTCACAACAGAGGACAGAGGACATTGAACAAGCCCATGAATACATGAGAAAGTGCTCTAAATCACTAGTAATCAGAGAAATGCAAATGAAAACTACATTAAGATTTCACCTCACACTAGTCAGATTGGCAAAAATGAAAAAAATAAACAATAATAGATGCTGGAAGGGATTCAGACAAAAACACTAGCACACTGTTGGTGGAGCTGCAGACTAGTGCAGCCCCTCTGGAAAGCAGTGTGGAGAATCCTCAAAAATTTAGGTATGAGGAGGGAATGCTCCCATCCACTTTTTATGAAGCAACCATAACTCTGATACCAAAACCGGACAAGGATACATTAAGAAAAGAAAACTACAGACCAATATCCCTTATGAACGTGGATGCAAAAATCCTCAACAAAGTACTAGCAAACCGTATTCAAAAAATTATTAAGGAAATA
>PVKS010017946.1:0-41020 GCA_004027875.1 Aplodontia rufa
AAAAAAAAAAAATTGGAACAGAGAGAAAACTATTACTGTTTCTAGGAGACTCAGGAAAATCAAGTCTATCAAGTTAGAACTTCTGTCAACAAGAAGACAGTTCAAAGTAGGACAATTGGATAAAAAATTAATCTATCGAAATAAATTACTTTTGAGTTGACAAATAATTTACAAAAGAAAATACAAATTAAATACAAAATAAAATAAAATTACATTATTCTACCATTATAACAACAAAACAATAAGATACTTACAAATAAATTTAGCAAAAATTGTGTAAGAGGTATATTTAAAAATATTCCTGTTTGAAATAAAATACCTGAATAAATTAAGATCTACTATATTTATTGATAGGAATATAGAACATGATAAAGGTATAAATCCTGCCCTTGTTAAGTAATACTTTCTACATGTTCCCAATAATATGAAGGATGCTCTAGCAAGTTAAAATTGCTATATTTTTATTTATGATGAGAGTGTAAATTGAGCCATTATTGAGAACTTTTGGCCACAACAAAACTACAAATATAGACACAATTTAATTTATCCATTGCAATTTTGGGAATTCCATTTGTATAAGATACTCATTGCAGGATGTTTGAAATAGTCAAACATTGAAAATAACCCAACTGTTAAGCAATAGCAATCTAGTTAACTAAATGCAGTGGAATATCAAGAAACTGATAAAAGAGGATGCTTTCTGTGTATCATTAGGGAAATATAAGCAGGATATATTGTTAGCAGAGGGAGACAAGTTGTAGAGCAAAGTGTAAAATGTACTACCTCTTATGGAAAAAGGTGTTGAGAATTTTTGTCATTTTTTAAACAAAGATTTCTGTAAGGACACACCACATAGAAAAGATAGCTATTCAGGGTTGGGGTACTATAAGGAATGAGGTGGAAATTGGAAATAAGATTGGAAGAGAGATTTCATTATATTTACTTTTAAGATTTTGATTTTTGAATGAAACAGAATAAGAAGGATTCTGCAAATTCAGAAAAATGGGGAGGAAAATTTGATTCATTCAGGTACCACTATGAGGATATGGTTTATTCTTTTTTATTTAATGATATTTGATATCAAGATAATCCACATTCATAAGTTCATTTTCAGTTTAGTAGATTTCAGTTCTTAATGACTTGTTTTTAATTTTTTTAATTTTTGTTTTTAATGACTTCTTAAACGGGACAATTTAAAGTGATTTATATTCTAAGCTGAAATTATGATATATGCTTTTACACTATTCATCTCATTATTTAAAAAGTGGATGTACAGATATTTATATATAAACTATATATAGACATATTGCTTATTTGCATATTAAATACATATGAATACTTCAATTTTCATCAGGAAACGTGCACAGTATTAATTATGGTGACTTAGATCATTGAATGATTCAATTAGTTAAATGGCTTGGACACAAATTTGTGCAGAATGAATGATAACTCTAATTGGTTCTAGGGAATCGTTTACCCACATTTAAAAATTAACTTCTGCTTTTAAAAATGGCTTTTCATTGGTTTAGTTATTTTGCATCTGAAAACCAATTCTAAGATTGTTCTGAAAGAAAAGAAATACTTTTGTACAGCAACATGAAATAGAAACAAAACAAATGAAATAGTGACAATCTCACCTCTATTCAGTGAAACATCATTAAAAATGTGGAAAATATGGAATACTATTAAATAAAAAATAAGAAACCAAATTACATACTTAACATTTTTCGCTTACAGGGAAAATAAACCAAGCAAAAGAAATCAAACTGCTAATGATGTTCATAACAGAATAGCAGAATGTTTGGTGTTTTTCCCCCTGCATCTTTTAAATGTATTTCAGTGTGAATATGACTTAATAACTTAAATTTTTCAAAAATGAAAAGAGCGGGCCAGGGAGACCACATGTTGAAGGCTGCATGTGGTATTTTTTCCATGCTGTACTGAATGGCGTCTAGAAAGTTTAAATAATGGCTGGCCTTCAGGTCAAAAGCGTGTTGAAAGCTTTTATTAAACTGAAGAAAAATGCCAATATAGTTCACTTTGCACTTGCCAACAGAAATTCATTGGCAACTGGCAACTTGCTAGATTATGAAGAGAATGTGTTCAGTCAACAACATTTATCAAATTTGTTCCAGGATGCCAGGAAGACACCAGTGGTGCTGTGGGCTGAAAATGGAATTTATTAAAATCAGGGAACCCAAAAGCACCCTTTTCCCAAGGTGTTTTACAAATGCTAGCCTTTCACTCCACTCAGTTAAAAATAAATCTTTTCTGTGATTGAACAATGCTGGGCAAACTACATATTATATTCTATTTATGGAGAGTAAAATTACCCATTTCCTGATAGACACTCTGAGAATTCTAATTGTTTAATGAAACAAGTTTCCACAGTATTTCCCAAACTGATTTGTCCACGGAATCCTAATTACACATAGTACCTCTTAATACCTCATGGAGTACATGGGATATACTGTCCCAGAGTTTATTAGTTTTTAAGTGTTGATTGGAAAAGTTGCAAATTACTGTTTAAAAATTACTAGTGAGACCGGGTTTGGTGGCACATTCCTGTAATGCCAGTGGCTTGGGGGTCTGAGGCTGGAGGATCACAAATTCAAAGCTAGCCTCAGCAACTTAGTGAGGCCCTAAGGAACTTAGCAAAAACCTGACTCAAAGTAAAAAAATTAAAAATGGGCTGGGGATGTTGCTCAGTGGTTAAGGCCTCTGGGTTCAATCCTTGGTACAAAAAAAAAATTTTTTTTCTGGTGATAAGTATTTGTACAATGACCAAATTTCAATTACTTGTTAATGATGATTTCTCCTAACTGTCTAAGGTAGCGTTGAAGAGCTTCTTTGTAAATTCTCTTCTCTGGGAAGGAAAGGTCCTGGTTTGGACAAATTCTCTCTCAAGGTACGGTGTGACTTTGAAGACAGAGAAAATGTATGGACTGTTGCTAATAATCATAGCCTTTTCAGCTAAATGTGACTGGGTAGTAAAAGATTAGAAATAGAAAACTCTTTTAGTAAATCAATATTGGACATATATATGAGTTATGAGCCCTCAAATAAAACTAGATTTATTTATAGATGTTAATAAAATAACAGAAGTTGATTCTTACATATTTATTTACATATCTGTGTTTACGGTCATTTTAAAAAGAGCACCTGAGAGAAACTACCCACAACCAGAAGCTTCATCACCAAGAACATTCAGACAAGATGATCCAGAAAAGACTTAGGTCATGCAGCTACAGAAGGCAACAGACCTTATGTTCCTGGTCCTTGGAACACGTGTGGTGTTTCTATACCCAAGGGAGGATACCTTATTCTCTGTGGAATTCTGCATCTGTGTGCAGCTATCACACCAGCCTCTCACAGATGGAGCCAAAGTAGCAGCAATCCAGGGTGCTGAGACTTGATCGGAGAGCTCTAGTCCTCGCGGATGAGATTTTTCAATAATTTCTGCAGATTATACCTACATGGCAGTACTAATTTACTCAGATGGGCTATGCACTTTGCGTTGTTTTTCATCGAAGCGGGCAACTTTGAGGGTAGCGTGGAGACTTTGCAGACTAAAGTCTGCCACAGTTGAGGAATTGGTCTCAGCACCATTCCTGTTATTCAGCTATGAGATGTTGAGCTGAACTCTGAGCTGCTGTTTCCTCATCTGTGTAGGAAGAAGCATTATCCGCTCAAGAGGATGATATAAACAATTAGAAGTAATGGATGAAAAATGTTTAGCATAGGGCCTGACATCTAGCGGGGCACAACAAATGATAATCAAACAACAATATTTGTTACTTATGTATTCATTTATTTTTTTTTTAGCAATGTTTACAGAGCCCTGCTCTGTGGAAGGGCTTTGAAGAATTTACATGAATAAGATACTTCTCTTGGCTTCTAGGAAGTTTCATTCTCACTGGGGAGATATTCTAACTGTTTTACACAGACTGTTCAACTATTTGTACAGTGTTGGGGTATATTCAATGGCAAAGTCATTTGTTCCAAATGGAAATTCCATCTCTAAGGTTATTTACATTCTGCTGTCATCTATCAAGCCAAGTCCATCAGACAAGAGCCACTGAGCAGCCCCTTTTGGATGGAAAATTATCAATAGCCCCTGTGGTTAGAGCAATAGCTGGAGATGTTATCTTGCTGGATTGTGGCAGAGACTGTGATTGTAATAGAAACGATACAACATTAGAAGCCAGTTACTATCTGGAGATCAGGTTATGAGTCTGTATATTGAGCTCAGGATATTTTCTCCATTTTCGGAATTGCTGTGAGGATCAAATCAAATGTGACAGTAAATGTGAAATGTAAATGCAGTATCGGTAGAGCAACATTATTTTATGGAATACCTTTTATATTTTATATCATTTTATGTAGTACTGTTTTAAATCAGGGATCACAGATCTCAATTTTCTTGTATTTTTCACTGTCAGCATGATTTAACAACTAATTAGTCAAAACCACCCAAGGTAGTAGGCAGATTGATGCTGGCAGGAGAAACACCCCCACACTGTTATTGACTGTGTGGCAGCAGGATCCAAACTTTTTGAATTTACATTTTTTAAAAATCTCATTAAAATCAAGGGTATCAATCAAGAGAATCAATAGGATTCTCAAAGAAATAGAATCAATTTAGTGTGTGTGCATGTGTGCACACGTAAAGAGGTTTATAATCAGGAGGAGTTGGCTCATGATTACATAGACTAAGTCCCTGGATCTGCATTTGCAAGTTGGAGACCAGGAGAGCAGGTATTGTAGTTCCATCCGGATCTAAAGCCTGAAACCTAGGTAAGCTGATGGTATAAGTTCCAATCCTAAAGCTATCAGGCTTGAGATACCCAAAGAGTCGATGTTTCAGTTGAGTCCAGTGACAACAAATGTCCCAGCTCAAGGAAGCCAGGCAGGAGTTCTCTCTTGTTTTCAGGATGCTCAGTCCTTTTCCTCTATAAGGCCTTCCAAAGGATGGCGGGAGGCCTGCCCATTCTGGGATTGGCAATCTTCTCTACCCAGTCTCTGAAATCAAATGCTAACCTCGTCTGGGATATGCTCCATAGAAACTTCCTGCACCATGCTTGACCAACTATGTGGGCACCCCATGACCTACTCAAATGGATACATATAATGAACTATCAGTTTCCTCTCATACTGATAATATTTTTCAGAAGTGAGAATATCATAATTTTCTAGAACATGTGGACTGAGTGGGATCCAAATGATCTAGATGAAAAGGCAAATAATGACTCACTAAACAAATAAAATAATGTTTAGGAGGGGGAGGGAAGAGGAGGGAGAGAGGGGAGAGGGAGTGATGATAGGGAGGGATCTAGGGGGTTGAATCAACAATGTAGCTTACTCTTTACTCACCTGTGAAGCCAAATAATACTCATACAATCATTTAATTCTGGAAAATGCACAATCAAATATATAAAGACATTTATATCTGTTATGGGGAAGATATAGAATAGTCAAGACAGGGGTGTGGGTGATGTGGAGTGATTCCGGATTAGGATCAAGGGCAATCATATTGTTACTACATATGCATTTATGATTGTACAACAACACAACTCCTCAATAAAACAACAACAACAGCAACAACAACAACAATAATAATAATCAGCCTTCTCAAATGTCAAATTTCATTTTCCAGACTTCACTATTCAAACAGCCATTAGAGGGAGCTCTAGTTGCAATTTAAAAACAAAATGATCCTCTGAATAGACATCAGCTTAGAACTCCAAGTTTCCATGTTTTTGTAGAGACACAGAAAATATAGGATTGAGAAGCAGAATTAAAATTGAGCAGTGCTAAATATTCTTTAACAGCACCATATGTATACCTGAACTGAGATGACATCTACTTCATGGGTACAAGAGCCAAACAGTTCTGAGACACAGCCAGGTGGGGTGGGAGATGTACGGGGTCTGTTTCAGCCATGCAATGAGCAGCTGCGTGTCCTGGTCACACCTCCTACTTCCTCTCTTTCCTACCCAACTTCCTCTCTGAACATGCCAGTAGCAGAGATTAGCGTTTATCAAACCAGAGTGTCGTGGACAGCTGTTGATGCTCAGACTTCTGTATGAAATGATGATTTGAAGAACAATTTGGATGCAGGGGTGGCTGGGGAGTGCTCGCCAGGCAAGGCTGACCCCTTAGTTCTCACCACCATGTTTACTGAGTCGAAAGAGAGGGTTTCTAATCAACCTAATTTAATCAACTGAAATTTTATTAAGAAAAAATACAAATGCACTTCTGAAAAACACTCCCTAAAAAGGTATGGGCCATAAAACTTCTTTTTGTGAAACTAAAGGCTAATAGGAATGAATATCAAAAGCAGTTGTTATCTGGGGTGGGGTGTGTGTGGCAGGGATGGTCTGTAGGCATTCAGGAGTGCATCTGAATGACTTGCAAGCAGTTGTTACATCTCCTGGTGTCCTCGGATGTGTTCTACCCAACTGTCATTAGATAACCTTGATGCCTTCAGGTCATGTCTGCAGCACCAGAGTCTGCAGACACTTTGAACCTATCAGACTGGAGACCTCTAGAAGAATTCTAAATTTTAAAAATATTTTTTCCCCAAAGACAATCATTTTGAAATGTTACCTTCACAAAAGATGATGTTCCAGAAAGGATTATATTTAAACCATATTCTCAGTCATGTGGATGATACACTCAAAAACAAATTCTGCCACGAGGTTTCAGGGCTGTTTTGGCATTTGTGTTGACAATTCTGTTGGTTCTGAGTGATCTCTGTCTTGCAGTGACAGTATGGAACTTTTAATGTGTTGCTAAGTCTTTCTGGCTGACATTAGGTTGGTGTTGTCAAAATGACAACAGTTGACATGTAATTAGCACGGTACTCGTTATAAAGACAAATTTTCTCTTCAGCCCGAATAATATGTAATTGAAAGCATTGTCATAGAATTGGGGTTTAGAGTCCTAAGTAATTTTGCAAACTGAGATTCTGATTTGACATAATGAAAATTACTGCAGAGGAGGAACAGACTAGTTAGTGACTTTCATTCCTATGGTGAATGAGAAAGGAACAGATCCCCCGTTCATAACTGATGCACCCAAGCACGTGAAAACTACACGATCATATAGCACACAGAATAAGCAATAGACAATGAAGTTTTATAGTAGCTTAGAAAGAGAAGAGAGTGGGAGAATTGAGTCCTTTCCTAGCTGATGGAAAAGGTGAACTCAAAAAACCCAGGTCACAGCAGGCAGAAACAAACCCATGGCGAATAAAACACACTGCAGACCCTGTTTTTCCACTGTCAGCACCAGTTATTACATTAACTGTGGAGATTGCCATGATTTTGGATTGCATGATTTCATCGATTGGTTCATTATAAAACAGATCATTGTTTAATGAAAAAACAGCAATGACTCAGCGTGCTCAAAAATGAAAAAATAAGTTTGGACACAAATAAACACAACACGCTCCAACAGACACAGCTTTCTACTATTAAACGGACGCCAACATTTTAGCTTTAGCAAGATGGCATCATCCATTACATTAATCTATTAATTTGAATTAAAGCAGTTTTGCAATTTTGCTTCTGCATGATTATCCTGAAAATACATCATTTCGAAAGGAGAGAAGCCCATTGAGAGTCCACTTGGCATTGCCTCAGGAGTCCTTGCTCTTCCTGCTCCAGCACAGTCCTGGAACCTGCTGGATGGAAGGAAAAAGGGAAATATCAGGGTCAGCAGAAAAGTTCTGCCAAGTAGCCAATCCATTTACAGATCCCTGGGAAGGGATTGTGGTATGCTAACTCGGCACTCTGGTATTTCTTGCAAAAGTGCATGATTCTATAGGCAACTGCTGAGGTGTTTTGCTGGCACATGTAACTTTGAACTCCTTTTGCTGGCTTGGTCCTAATTCAATGAAGTCTTTTTTTTTTTTTTTTAAAGAGAGAGGGATAGTGAGAGAGAGAGAAAGAGAGAAACAACTTTATTTAGTTTTTCACATGGCTTTCGTTGCTCCAACACTTCATTGTGTATGTGGTGCTGGGGTTTGAACCAGGGTCCTCTTGCTTGCCAGGCAAGCACCCAAACTGCTGAGCCACCGCTCCAGCCCTCAATGAAGTCTTGACACACAGAGAGATGTCAAAGAAGAGGATATGCAGGAAGTTGTTAAGCAAACCCTGAAATTTGAGAAAGAACTTTGCACTTCTAACTGGTTCTCAAGTGTAGTATTTGCTTGAGACTGAAAGTGTGAGGGGTCACAGTTTACATGGGCAGTGTCATTTACAATTCTGGGCATTTACATTATGTCATTTACATTCTGAACTCTGTTGAGAATTTTTATGTTGAACTTTTGGTAAAAGAGGCAATTGACCTTATCAAGAAGGTGTTATTTTCTCATAGAACTATCCTCTCAGGAAAAAGTTGGAATTAGGTCTGCCTAGACCTTGCCCCTCAGGAACTGTGATGAGATGGAGCTGGGTCCCTCTGGAAGGAGCAGCCAGGTAGCAAAACAATGTAGGAAGAGACCAAGGGAGATGGATTCTGTATGGATTGAATGTGGCCAGAGGGGAACAGGAAAGTTCATTTGCTCCATCTTCAGGACTGAGTGGATTCATGTGATGTTGGAATCCATGGAACGCACTGATGGAGTTATGAGAATATATATGGTCTTATTTAAGTTTCACAACAGTGCTGCAAGGTAGGGATTGTCATAGCTATTTTAGGGTTAAAAAAACTGAGCCTCAAAGAGATTAGGTGATTAGCCAAAAGTCACACAACTAGAACGGGACAGGGCTAGAGTTTTATCCTCAATCTATCTTATAACCCGTGCTCTATGGTACCCTTTCCACCATCCTACCCCGCCTCCCCTCTTCCTATACCACTGTTTCCTAAACTGTCCATCTACAATTGTAGCTCTCACCTGGATCCATTCTGACTGATGGGGCACATGGAGGAGATGCAGTCTGTGCACAGCGTAAGCTCTTAACAACGGTCCCCAACCACAACCTGCAGGTCTGTAGCCACATGCTCCACCCACGTTTGTCTCCTGAATCACAATTTTAGCAAGATCTTTGTGTGACTAGTATGAGCATCAAAGTCTGAGAAACACTGTTCAAATCTACTATATGGTGACACAAATTTTAAGGCTATATCATTAACTCGTAAAAACAGAGAGAAAAGACCATCGCTTTAACCACTTGCCATCTCAGCTCAGGGACACAATGGAGTGGATTCCTTTTCATAGAAGGGCAGAAAGGAGTGGTGGGTTTTAATGAACTTGCATGGAGGGTGTCTAGTTGAACATATTTGATCTCATTCACTCCTCATAAACTCTTTGTGAGGTCAACAGTCCTCCATTTCACAGGCAGGGAAACTGAGGCCTAGAGAGGGCAAGTGACTCCCTCAAGGTCTCACCTTTTGGTCAGTGCCGTGGCGGAACCTTGACTTACAGTTATTAGGCTCCTGGCTGGCTGTCTCTGACTAGAGAACAGGTCCAGGAGTTCCCCTCAGGGACAATGAGTCCAGAGGATGCTCCTGCCTGCCCCTGTCTTCAGGAAGCAGTAACCATAGGTTAAAGAGTGAAGCTCACCCCCAAGTTCCACAGCAAGTGTGCAAGCAGCAGTCTCTACAGCTGAGCCAGTAAGGAGTAGAGCCTGCTAGGCAGATGTCTGATGCCCAGGGGAACAAAGTAGATTCTTCTCTGTCACAGGAGGCAGTCCTATCATCAAATATGCTAGGATCTTAAAAGCCTTTCGGATTTCTAAGAAGTCAGCAAATGCTATTTTAGATTTCTGCTAGTATACAGGGACCTAGAAAAATGAGGCTTTAGGCTTTTGGTTAAATAAGGCACATTTAAGACACACATTTATCTCTACTGTCTTTTGAAGCCTGGGCAAAATAATTGTAAAGAAAGTAAATAAAATGAGTGTAAATGCTAGAACTCCTGTGTTTAGGGAAATATCTTGATGGCTTTTAGGACAGTGAAATATGAGACCTTCTTAGTTAATTAGAACAGAAGGAAAAGTAATTACTCCAAGAAACAAAGCAACAGAAATTTGGGAATTACTTCCAACTGCTCAAGAGAGAGGAGGTTGGGGAGTACTGGGGACAAGAAGGGGTGCAGATAAGGAGAAAATCTTTAGTTGGAAGGATGAGGATGAGAGGTTTCATGGGGAAAAGGCATCATTCAGGCCACTGTCTGTGGTGGGAGAGCAAGGAATGGGAAAATATCAAACATCCAGTTTCTGATGTTTTTTGCTCAGATCATCTTCCATTTTTTTCCAGTTAATCACTCAAAATTTGTAATACCCTGTAGGCAGGTGCTGGTGCTCTGGCAGGGGGACTACTCCCCACCAACAGCAAAGAGGGAGGAGAGAGGGCTATGATGTTGGGAGCAAGTAGGGCACCTCCAGGTCCATGGACCAGGCTCTGGGGTATGAAGCAGGTGAAGTAGGTGCCTTTCCTCTCCCTGCAGGTACGAGGAAAACCCAGTACTTGCCTGGGTTTGAACCCCAGCCCCCCACACACACAATTAAGTGGAAAAAAAAAACAAAAACCAGATGAAAAATAAATAAAATCGACTCTTTCTCTCATATTCTCTTTAAAAAAATTATAAATCATTTATTTTATAAATTATATTATGATTCTATTCACTTAAAACATTTGTATCTGATGAGGGTCTTTCCATTGCCGTAACATTATATACTTTAAAAGAAGTGTCCATGGATTGCCAAATCCTTCTTCATTTTTGCTTCCTGTGACCTTGCCCAGTTTGGCAGATGGGAAGTGGGGCAAGGAGTTTCACATTAAAGCACTGTCCTATAAACATTTTCTGTCTTTAGTTTTCTCCCATGACTTGTGAAGTTTGGGTGAGTCAGTATAAGGAGGGAGCCACGACAGACCCCTTCATCTGTTTGTGTTTTAAATAATTGCTCTGACTTGGGATTTTAAAAGTTTTGGTCATATACGTGAAGATTCCTTGGTCATTGGGTAAAATGTTCATCTATGTCCCACTTTCTGAATTTAACCTGAGCTCTGGGAGGAAGCACAAAATTACGTGTGGTGAGATTCTTACTTTTTCAAAGAGTAGACACTCAATCATGTACATCTGTGTGAACAATAAGCACTTGTTGAAATTGAATTGGGTTGAACTCTGCTTCTTCTGGATAAATCCATCTGCTGTGTTCTCAGAGCTTTCTGAGATATAGGACTGCAGTCGTGAAGGCTTAACAGCCTTCTCTATAAACTTAAAAACCAAAACTAAAACCAAAATTTTTCATGCGATGTCACTTTAACATACTTGATTCTGTGCACAGAACAGACATGACCCAGGGCCCTCTTAAGGTTTCTGCTTTGCTATAACACCATTTGCTCTGTCTATTGCAGTATCTCTTGGGAGAGCAAGGTGAGTTGAGTTTAGCATGGTGATTGGTCTTACTAGCCTTATCCAGATGAGGAGTAATCTTTCAGAAACCAGTTCTTGGGTGCATGTTACTCTACACAAATATACTAAGGAAATTAGGAGCTCCCTGGCCCTCCACCATGGGGGAAATCAATTAATACGATTATCCCAGAAGCATACCATGTACTAGTGATTTCCTGCTACACACACAGCTGGCTTTGACTACTCTTTGAACCTTGCTGAGCTTCTCACCTGCTGGTTTTGTTTGCTTTGATCAAGCCTAGCTTGTGCAAAAGAATCACTTCCAAGCTTGCTTTCAAGAATCTTTTTACTAAAATATTACAGCTCACTATTCAAAACCTGTAAAAAATCTTCAGGGGCAATTATTACATACAGATGAGGTTATTGCTGGATAATTATAACTCAGGTATTACTAAATTCCTCTGTTAACTAGAAGGAAATGAAGGACACAATGTGTCTCATGAAAAATGTGTTTTATTTCTGTCCCCAGGATTCGGTTACATCGGACTCAGACTGAACATTTTGTACTGGAAATCGGCAAAGGTAGGAAATGTCAGTCAAATCTTTAATATTTCATACATGATATTCATTTGCACAAGGGAAAAAGTCAAATCTTTAAGAGGAAAATTCAGAGGGTGTAGAGGAGAGAGAAATTTTTCCTTGCGGTTTGACTGAACTCTTTGGGCACTAGATTGCAGCATAGAATTGTTCTGATTCCGGGATGAGTTTTAACTTATATTGTAAGGAATTTGGCTCCCTGCCCACCATCACCAGGAGGAAATTCATGGGATAATTTAGTGCACACTGGCCATTTTATTTTCAGAGGGAATTCTATTCTCTACCTTGAGAGAAAACTTTCATCCAAGTTTTTGTAATGAAGAAGAGCATCTATTCACCCTACTTTGGTTCTGATGTTAAATACAGGAAGAATGCCTAGTGCAGAGCTCACTCTCCTCTCACATTTTAAAATTTTAAGTGGCTATTTTCTTCTTGTCAATCACTTGTTACACTCTCAGTAATGTTGGTGCATAGACCAATCACCCAGTTAGCCTGCATCTACCCTAATTCTGAGGATGGGACAAGACCTTGAGGAAACTGGGAAAGCAAGATCTATCTGTTTTGGTAGACATGAGTTGCTAACTGAGAAGTCAGACCCTTGTTCTTTGTATGCATCTGGAAAGAACTAGGCCCAAGATATTGACCCAAATGAAATAAGGTAGGAGTAACAAGCTTCTTCTAAAACGGAGGTACAGAGTTCTTTCCCTTGGACTCAGGGTGTTATAAGAGAAAAGAGGAGGCACCATCTTGAAATCTGAGTAGGTGTGAACCAGGAGAGGAGGTTACAGGACTGAGGAAGGCATTTTAGACTTAGAGGATGGCATGAATAAGCCCCAGAAGCAAGAAATGCCTATCTTGTGCAGGCTGGTGTAGTCAAAAACTCAACTGTCAGGTGAGGTGAAGGGGGAAATAGAGCTGAAGAGGCAGACAGAGAGCAGACCATGGAGGGCATTTGAGTGGATAAAGGTCTATTCTGCTGCAATGGGCAACATAGAATTTTTAAGCATTAAAGAAAAAAACAAACAAACAAACAAACAAACAAACAAAAAAAAAACACTAGTCTCAAACCCAGAGCATAGCTCCCAGAGTGTTGGCAGCAACAGCAGTGGGAGACAATTTGGGAAGCTCCTTCTGATAAATAATTAAATTCTATGGTTTCTGATATCTTTGAGCCATTTCAACCTGGAGTGAGAAGCAAGAGAATATAATACTCAAACCCTGATGGGCATTGTGAAAAAACCCACCCACCTCCTCCTGGAAATTCCCTGGAGGTGATAGGTCCTGCAGAGTTTGAATGTTCTGACAGGATGCTGAGTTGGATCCTGTGGTTTACATGTCATCTACACTGCTTTCCAGATGCATACAAAGAACAAGGGTCTGACTTCTCAGTTAGCAACTCATGTCTACCAAAACAGATAGATCTTGCTTTCCCAGTTTCCTCAAGGCCTTGTCCCATCCTCAGAATTAGGGTAGATGCAGGCTAACTGGGTGATTGGTCTATGCACCAACATTACTGAGAGTGTAACAAGTGATTGACAAGAAGAAAATAGCCATTTAAAATTTTAAAATGTGAGAGGAGAGTGAGATCTGCACTAGGCTCTCAGAGAAAATGGGGCGGGGGGGATGATAGATTGAGTTACCTGCAGGGCTTTTGTTTTGTTAAATGAGGTAGGCAAATTTGTGGCATGGGTTGTATTTGTCAGGACCTTGGCAGGACAGACTAAGGCAATCTTATTCTCCTTCTGGGCTTTGCTCTCACACTCAGCCTTTCCTCTGTGCACACATTGAATAAATATTTAAAAGAATTAAAGTCATCATACTTTAGAGAATAGATGCATAACCATGTTTATTTCAGCATGATTCAATTGCCAAGTTATGGAGTCCATCTAGCTGTCTGGCAGCAGATGAATGGATAAAGAAAACATGGTATATACACACAATGGAACTTTATTCAGCCATAAAGAAGGAAAAATATGCCATTTTCAGGAAAATGGATGTTGCTGAAGATCATCATGTTGAATGAAGAACGTGAAGAACGTGAGAAAAGCGTCGTATGTTTTCTCTCATATGTGGAAACTAGAAGAGGAGAACAGGGAAAAAGGGCAAAGGGATTCCATGAAAGTAGAAGGAAAACTATTTGAACAAAGGAAGGGGATGGGTGATTAGTGGAGGTATTGGGGAATCATGAAAATATGTTTTTAGGGGCTGGAGCAGTGGCTTAGCAGTATTGTGCTTGCATGGAACGCGTGAGGACCCAATCCAAACCCTATCACCACATACATAACCAAGTGTCAGAGCAACAAAAAATAGATGCAAACTAAATAAAGTCTATTCCCTCACTCTCCTTTTTTAAATAAATGTTTTTAGCATGCACAAACATGCCACAACAAAACCCAACACTCTACATAATTAATATGCAACAATTTTAAAAAGATTATTCTTTTAAAAAGCACCAAATTATTTGCTTCTTATCAGCCCTGTCTGCCCATCTCCTTGAACTGGACCATCCATAGAGACTGGTCCATGGTCAAAATGGACTTAAAGTTTCTTCCTGACCCTTTGGCACTTCAATTCTCCATCTGTCCTATGTTTTCATTTGCCCTGTTCCTTTCTCCTCAGCCTCCCCCACCACTCTCCAACTCTGTCCACACTGATGTTTTTTATTAACATTCTCACAATGGGAGGGATTTTAACCAGAGTGACTCATTTCCTTCTGAAGCTCAGCTCCAAGCCCCAGAAGACTGGAGAGTTTCACCTGCAGTAGTCTGACAATAGAGAAATCCCCTCTCTGTGACAGCAATGGAGATTCTCAGTACCAGAGGATAATACTATGAGAAACAAACTGCATTAGGTCCATGAAGTTCAGTTGAAACAGCACCCGAAGCCTGGACAGAAAAGTTCTTTTTGAGGATTCTTTTTTTAATTATTTTTTTGACACAGTCTTACATATTGGAGGGAATTGTTGTTACCTATTCATGCATAGATGGATATTGGAAAGTAAGTTAAGGCTGATCCTAGTCCAGGATCTCCCCCTTTGACCACTCCCTGATACCATGTCTCCCTATGTTATGAATTGAAAAAGCACATACATGTGTATTAATTTTTGAATTTTCTGATCCTTTCTGTCTACCTGTGTGTAGTTGGGCTTCTCATAGGAGTCGAGTTTCCCAGATGCATTGATAATTCCCCTATTTCCTCCCTCCCCTCCCTGCCCTTCCTCTTCTCCCCTCAGCTTCATAGTTATGGTTCCCCCGTTCATGTGAAAATTCACCTATGTTGAGTTTATTTTTGAGCTTAACTAACTTTCAATCTGTCTTAGATTTTATTCTAGCTTTCACATATGAGAGAAAACATTCAGCCCTTAAGTCTCTGAGTTTGGGATATTTCATTCAGCATAATTTTTTCCATCTCCATACATTTGGCTGCAAATGCCACCATATTGTTCTAATAGCAGAGTAGAATTCCATTGTGTATATATAAACCACAGTTTTTGAATCCACTCATCCAGCAAGGGGCATCTGCATTGGTTCCATAGTTTAGCTATTGTAAATTGAGCTGCTATAATCATTGATGTAGCGGTGTCTCAGTAATATGCCGATTCTAGCTCTTTTTGGAAAGTATCCAGGAGTGGGATTACTGGGCCATAAAGTGGTTCCAACACCAGTTTTTTGAGGAGTCTCTATGCTGCTTTCCAGAGTGACTGTATAAGCTTTCAGTCACCAACAGTATGAAAGTGTTCCTTTATTCCCATAACGCCTCCTATATATGTTATTGTTCATATTCTTCATTTTTGCCACTCTGACAGGAGTGAGGCGGAATCTCAGTGCAGTTTTAATTTGCATTTCTCTGATTGCTAGTGATGTAGAACATTTTCTTAAGACTGGCTTGGCATTGGCTCTGAGTGTGCCTACAAATTCAGAAAGTACAGCATCAGTACTAAGGGGACTAAATCCAGGATGTTAGCTTTATATACATTTATCTCCTTACTGCCAAAAACCCTGTTAAATTTAGCCAGGCATGGTGGTACACACCTGCAATCCCAGTGACTCTGGGGGATGAGGCAGGAGGATCACGTGTTTGAGACCAGCCTCAGCAATTTAGCAAGATCCTCAGCAACTTATCGAGACTCTGTCTCAAAGTAAAAAGGGCTGTGGATGTGGCTCAGTGGAAAAGAGCTCCTGGGTTCAATCCCCAGTTAAAAAAAAAAAAACCCAAAATCCCTACTAAAATGGTAGCAAAAGTTTTTAGATGGTGTTAACCTGTGATAATAAGGAGAATTGCCAAGACAGACATTCTTTGTGTAGAGAGTTTACCAAAAATTTGGAAAACAGAATGGAGGTGGATTATAGACATCACATCCTTTGAAGCCTCCCTGCCTTCAGATTGTTTCTAGCACCTACAAAAGCACTGGGCGCATAACAAGCTCTCAGGATGTGTACGTCTAGTGCAGGAATCAATGACTGCACCTACATGAGCTCACTGGCTCAGCCAGGTTAAGAGGAGTCTCATCTGCTTGACCAGGCCACCCCTTCCTGGTCAAAGGACACAGGAAATGACTTCAGGGTATTTCTCTTTGAGTTGTTGCCTGCAATAACCCTCTTATCACATGTAGCACCCAGAAGCTTCCATGCATGTGTTTGTCTCATGTTAGTGAAGTCTCACATTCCCCTGCAAGACAGACTCCCTTGAGAGCTCCTGTTGGTAGTGAGTCTCTTTTATCATGTGTTTAGATATGCCAAGTGACTTTTCCAGGGTGACCAGGGTGTTAAGGAGCAGAGGAAGGGCTCAGGTCAAAGCTTGTAGACTCCACAGTCTGGCCCAAATGGGCTAAATTTAGCCTCATGCTCAGTGGTGCAGGTTGGGTTCTCTTGCTCAGTGGAAAGCTTGCTCCACAGGACCCACTAGAGGGTGGCTCTAGCAAGGGGATATTGCAGTCCAGTGAGCTGAAAGCAAACCTCTGAACTCAGCTGGCCAGAGGCTTGGCACCTTAGCCTCATTAGCCTGGGGAGCTGAGGGAAAGCGGAAGGAAGAAAAGACTGGAACTTGAGGGCCTGAGGATTTTTTTTTTCCCTCAACAACATCAATAGTCGTGGCTGCCTCTCCCAGACTGTTATCCTTAGTTTGCTTTCTGGAAACCAAAATAGCTAGAAATGCAGAAATGCAGTTGATGAGATTTACTTGGTCAGGGCAAAAAAATTCAGAATTGTGAGTAATCATAGGAAGCAAAGGAAGAATTGCTGCAGTCAGCTTTGATGCCAGAAAATGGGCTGTCGATGCACATAGATAATGAAAGGATAACAAGGAGAGTGCATCTCAAATGGGCAGGTGGCCCGAACCATGGAGGGGGCTCACACCTTGCTTAGTTGACCACATGTAACAGGGCTGAGCAGGGAGACTTCACTCACATGGTGTGTTGGTCCATTTTCTGCTGCTGTAGCAAAATGCCCGAGACTGGGTAATTTATAAACAACAGAGATTTACTGATCTTATAGTTCTGGGGGCTGAGAAGTCTGAAAATGTTGTACTGGCATCTGGGAAGGATCTTCTCTCTGTCATGTGGTGGAGCGTATAACGTGGCAATCTTTTTTCTTTCCTTTTCATGTTCTATACCATAAACCACAGGCCTCTCCAGTCTCTCTCTCTTCTACTTACTGCTCTGAAGTTCATAGACTTTCTAGGCTCCTAATGAATCCACAGATCTTACACAAGATAAAGGCACAGGGACAGGGAATAAAGCTGGCTGCCCCAGGATATGGCACCCAAGCAGCAGATAGATATGCCCCATCACATATCCGGTTGCTGTAGAAGATGCACAGTGGGAGAGGGGAGAGAAATTTCACTTTCTTTCTTTTTTCTTTTTTTTTTTTTCAAATAATGAGGATTAGTTCTCATGGTCCAACTCTTGTCATTTCTTTGACTATAACTACCTGCCTTTGTTACAGTGTGGATGTGGAATGTCCCACAGAGGCACATGTGTTGAAGACTTGGTCCACAGCTGGTGTCACTATTGGGAGTTGGTGGAAACTTCAGGTGGGGCCTTGTTGCGCAAGGTGGTGGCATGCCTTAAAATGTTCTGGTTTAGATGTTAGGTGTCTCCCAAAAGCTAATGTGTGAGACAATGCATGAACGTTTAGAGGTGAAATTATTGGGTTATGAGAACTTTAACCCAGTCAGTGAATTAGTTCCCTGATAGGGATTAATGGAGCGGTAACTGGAGGGAAGTAGGGTGAGGCTGGAGAGGGCGAGCTCCTGGGGTATATATCTGGTGAGCTGAGCTTAGTCTTTGCTTCCTTTTCACAATGCCCTGAGCCACTTTCCTCAACCACACTCTCACCATGATGTTCTGCCTTACTTTGAGTCCAGAGGAATGGAGCCTATTGTCTATGAACTGAGACTTCTGAAACTATGAGTCCCCAGGTCTTTTAGTCCCCAGTGAAAAACCTGACTATAACAACTTTGATCATGCACCCCTGCTTCCTGAATGCTCTGAGTAAACAATTTTTTCACTGTGTGCCCTCTCCACAGTGATGCTCTCTGCCTCATTAAGAGGTTCAGAAACAACAAAGCAAAGTGACCATGGGCTGAAACCTCTCAAACTATAAACAAACCTTTCCTCTCTTACTTGATTTTCTCAAGTGTTTTGGCACAGTGACAGAAAGCTAACACATTCATTTAGTCAATTTGCTTACTGGGTTTTGGTAATTGATTACCTATCAAATTCTGATTTCAGTGTGGTTGTGAGTTTCCAAATTTGGGGGTTATTTATAAGTTGGGAGACTTATATACAATATTTCTAACTAAACTTATTCATGAATGGGATTCACATATTTTGAGATTTGTAGTTACAAGGTCCAAACCTAAAACTATAAATATTGTAGACAAATGATAGATATTATTATTATTATTTCTCTTTACACTTGAATTCAGACAAGTGAAGCTTTGGACATATTGGTCTGAATGCTTGAGATTCAAGTGAAATAAATGAAATAACTTTAAGAAGAAGGGTCTTTGAAATGTTAGTATTCATGTTGGCACTTGTTTAAAGAATCTGTTGATTGTAAAATTCAGATTTTGAATTTCAGAAATAGGTTATATTTAACAGGACTTTTGTAATTTCAGGTCTTAGAGGATGCTAGGAAAAATGAAGACTAAAAATATTAAAAGTAAATAATTTTGGTACAGTGCTTTAGAGAAACTGAATAGTTTTTAAAGGGGCTTGATTGTCTCTTGGCTTTCTGTTAGCAGCTTTCACTTTGTGATAGGCTGGAAATTAGCTTGGAGCTGGTCAAATCAATATGAGATCCAATGAAGGACGCTTGGACCAGCTGATTTTTCTTCTCTTTGGACTTTACTTTGCTTAACAGTGATGATGTGGGAAATGATGTCAAAACTCAATACATCATCTACAAAAAATTTTATGCAAATTCTATTTTCTCTTTTTTCAACACCTTGATCTTCTTTTATCTTTACTCATTTTTATTCTTTGGTTACTTCAGCATCATCACATCTCATCTTTTCCAAACGGAAAGGTTAATCTCTTGGGTTAATTTGTAGTCTATTCATAATCCCAGAGGGAAAAAAAATCACTTATTTTAGGATTGTGGATCTTGAATATCAACTTCACATATTGACATTTATCAAATGTTCTCTGATTTGGTAAAGAGATAACCAGTCATTTAAAAAGCATCAAAACCATTATGCTACCTAGTCATGCAGTAGACTAAATGGGAATGCATTAGTCAGTTTTCTGTTGCTGGAATAAAATATCTGGAAAAGACAATTTAAAGGAGGAAAGTTTTACTTTGAGAGGAACATCACGGTGGAAGGGCATGGTGGAGCAAAGTTGCTCACCCCATGAAGGATAGGGAGAGAGAGAAAGGGTGCAAAGAAGGGGCTGGGGACAAGATATGCCCAGGGCATGCCCACTTCCCCCAAGTAGGCCCTACCTCCTACAGTTTCCACCACTTCCCAATAATGTCATAGAATTATGAATCTGTCAATGGATTAATCCACCAGTGAGGTTAGCATCTTCATAATGCAATCATCTGCCTGAAACCCACCTCTCAATCTTGCTGCACTGGGGCCCAAACCTTCACCACACGAGTCTTTGGGTACCTCTATATCCAAACTGTAACAGAGACTGAAGCATTTGTGCTTCTGAACTATGCTATGATCCCTCATAGTGTGGATGTTCATCCACATATGTAGTGTGACTCTTTAATCATCTCCAAAATATGTTCTTATCTGTCATTTATCACCTCTAATTTCACCCTCCAGACCACTTTGGGAAATAGTCTCAGATTCCTTTTTTAATCTGAAGAAACTAAGCACACAGCCACGGTGTTAGAGTCCTTCTTGAAGAATCCAAGACTTTCCAGGGCTGGAGAGGTTTTATTTTCCTCCCCAGAGAAGTAGAAACCTGCTAAATGCTGTGCACTTTCAATAAGTATTTGCACATAGTCCTGCATGAATCTTGTTAATATTAATATTATGAACAGCCATGAATCTCTTATGAGGTGCTCCAAAGTGCCAGTCGACCCACATACATTATTTTCTTTTAGATTCTTTAATCATTCATAATATGTAGCCAATAACTATTTCATTATAAATGGATTAGTGAGCACAGTTAGAATCATTTCTACCTGTAGTTACCACCCTTGGGAATCTTTTATGCTCAGCCCTTTTAAGAACTTCAGAACATAATGTAAATTAAATCAGATTAATTAAAAATGGTTACCAGTGCATTATAATAGCCCCCACTTGCAAATGCATGTTTTGTTATTTATAAGCCCTTTGAATATTACTAAAATTTTAATATAAATATATCATTAATCACACCTTGAAATTAAGAATTTCTAGTCAATTTGCATAAGTCCATAAAACATTACCCTCTAACTCAAAGATGTGATTTAAAATCTACTGGCAGATCTGTAGAAATGTTCTTGGACCAATTCTAAGATCTCCCAAAGAGAAAAACACTGCAAGAATAGGAAGTAAACTCATTATATTCAGACAAGCATGAGAAGTTTTCCCAATAGCCAAAGAATGTAATTTAGTTTGCTCCTGTTTGGATTTCTGTCTGGACTTCCATCAGTTAACAATGAGATAAGAACATATTAAATGCAAACCTACAATATTTTCAGTGGAATGCTGGTGTGATTGTCTGCCAGTTGGTATAAAAAGAAAATCTTCCTGTAAAGTCACACATTATTTGTGGGAATCAGAAAGATATGTGGTTTTGAACAATATTTCCAGATTTAAAATCTCAGTAATTTTTTATTTAATAAATATACATTGCAATAAGGAAATCTAAATAAAATATATGTGAAATCAAAATTGAGTTTAAACATTAAGATTCCCTCAAACTAATTTTTCTTTTCTTCTGATGTTATAGTAAATTTTTAACATTAGGCCTGATTTTTTTCAGTTTAATATTATCTGTTATTGCTATTGTTCCTTGTTCTAAAAATCTGTTTCATCTGAAATAGGCAGAGCTACTCTAGTTTTATTTTGGTTAGTCTTTAATAATATCTTCTTCATGTTTTTACTTTTAATCTGTGTACATTTTTATATTTAAGTGTATTTTCCTGTAGAAAGCATACAGTTGATTCCAGCTCTTTCATCCAGTCTGATAGTCTGTACTGCTTGCCTGGCATCTTTAGACCATTGACATTTAAAGTGACTATTAATATAACTGAATTAAGATCTACCACCCAGCTAGTTATTTTCTATGTGTTCCATTTGTCCTGTTTTTTTCTGCAGCTTTTTTCTGAGTTTGAGCATTTTATTTCTTATTATTTATATATTTATCGAGCAAATTTTATGTTACTACTTGACATCTCTACTCATTATTATGTTCTTTTTAAATGCTTTTTGATGACTGAACTAGGATTTGATATACATACCTTTAAAAATGTGTGGCTGGAGCAGTGACTTAGAGGTTATGGCACCTGCCTGGTATGCATGAGGACCCGAGTTCAAACCCCAGCACCATAATGAAGTGTCAGAACAACAGAAGCCACATGAAAAACTAAATAAAATTGATTTCTCTCTCTCTCTCTCTGTCTCTCACTGTCCCTCTCTCTTTAAAAAATGTGACTCTAACTTCAAATAATATTATTCCAATGTGCATGTAGTGTAAGAATTTTATAATAGTGTATTTCCAATCCTCCCACCCATTTTGTGCTATTTTGTCAGACATTATACTATAACATGCTATAAATACATACTACATTTTTATTTTGCTTTAAACAGAATTTAAACAAGAGAAAGCAATTAAAAAGAAATTTTATTTTTCCTTCATTAATCCAATTTCCAAAGCCCTTCCTTTCATTTTGTTTGTATCAGCCACTGACAGTCTATGAGATTTCCTGTCTATAAAACTTCCTTTAACATTTCTTATAGAGTAAGCTAGCTGACAGGGAATTTCCTCCACTTTTTTTTAATCTAAGAAAGTATTTCTTTTTTTTTTTTTTTCATTTTTGAAGGATGTCTCTGAGAAGTATAGAATTCTGCATTGAAGATTTTTTCTTTTATTGTTTCACACTGTGAAAACATCACTCTACTATTTTCTGGTCACACAACTTTTGTTGGAGTTGGCTGTAATTATTATTATTTTTTTAAAAGAGAGAAGGACAGAGAGAGAGAGAGAGAGAAAGAGAGAGAAAGAGAATCAATTTTTATTGAGTTTTTCACATGACTTTCATTGTTCCGACATTCAGTTGTATATGTGGGTGCTGGGGTTTGAACCCATGTACTTGTACATGCCAGGCAAGCACCGTAACCGCTGAGCCACCACTCCAGCCCCTAATTCTTATCTTTGTTCCTTTATAGGTAACTTGTCTTTTTTTCTTCTGGTGCTCTTCAAAATTTTATCTTTATCTTTGGTTTTCAACAGTTTGATTATATATAGATTTACACTATTTAGTGTTCTCTGAATTTCTTTGTTGTGTAATTTGATTATGTCACTAATTTTGGAAACTTCTCAGCCATTAAATTTCTTCAAATATTTTTTCTGTTCTATTATCTTTCTTTTTCTTCTAAGGTTCTAATTATATTACACTGCTTCATATTAACCACAGCTTTTCCACATCTCTTTAATTTTTTCAATTTTTCCATTCTTTTTACTGTTTGCATCTCTGCTTGAGCAATGTTCATTGATTTGCTTCAAAACTCACTCATTCTTTATCAAGTCTTTTTGTGAGGCTATCCAAGGAACCCTTCAATCTCCATTACATGTATTTTAGTCAGCTTTTATTTTTGCAAAAGACCTGATGAGAATAATTTTAGAGGAGGAAAAGTTTATTTGTCACTCGTGTTTCAGGGGTCTCAGTCCATAGACGGTCAACTCCATTGCTATGGGACCAAGATGAGGCAGAAAATCATGGCAGAAGGAGGTAAGCATCTCAGGACATGGCAACAAGGAAGGAGAGAGAATTCCACATACCCCAAAGGCATGACCTCAGTGACCTACTTCCTCCAGCCACACCCAATTAATCTGTTCAACTGGATCAGTGCACCCAGTAGTTTAAGGCTCTCATAACACAGTCATTTCATCTCTAAACTTTCTTGTACTCTTTCACACATGAACTTTTGGGGGATTCCTTATATCTAAACCATAATGCCGTGTTTCTGATGGCTAACATTCCATTTAATTCTTTCTTATAGTTTCCACATCTCTGGTGAAATTGCACATCTTATCTTGCATGCTGACTGTCTTTAGCCATCAGAGTCCTTTACACATCATTCAGTTATTTTAAAATTCCAGTTGTATCACATCTAGCATTCGTATTGCTTTGTCTCTTCAGACTATTTTTGCCTCTTTTAATGCTTAATAGTTTTTAATTGAAAGCCAGATGTTGTATAGGATAGTAGACAGCAAGACAAATATTAGGTACACGTAGGAGCATCACTTCCCTTCTGTGAGTCTTTAGTGTAGAAGTTTGTGTTAGTGAGGAATTAGCTGGGTTTCAGATTGTTCTCTCCATTTAGCTTTGAACATCCTCTTTACACTGTTCTTTTGCAAGAGTCACATCTGTATTCCACTGTTTTTATTCAGTGCTGATTCTTACTATAGTGGCAGGGGACAGAGAAGGATTCTCCTGATTAAGCTTCTTTTTTAGGCAGGAACTGTGAATTTGAGTTTCTGTCTGTCTCTCTTTTAGATGTAACGTTGACCCCAGTTCATACTCCTGCTTTACACCACTTGCAGGTACGGTTCTTGGCTTCATTTGCCTGCTGCCTCTGCTACCTATGGGTCTGTTTTCACCAGTGTCCTTTGGGCTACAATTTTGCTGCTTTTTTGCACTCTAAGACCTTCATTCCTTAGGAGAGACAGTGGGTATGGATCAGGACAGGTTCTGCAGTAGCTGTTCCCATCTTTCTTCAGTTTAAGACTGGTTTTATGGAGAAGACAGAGGAAATGCGTTTGTTCTTCCACCATGGAAGGAGCTTTCTTAAGATTCTTCCTCATGTTCTCTGTGAGTGCTTGTTAGTGTTATTGAGGGAAAATGATGGAAGCAGATGCCAACTTCCATGTCTGCAGCAACTGGCAGCAGAGGAGGGTGGTGTCACACTAGCTCACACTTGGCCATTACAAATTGGCTAACAAAACCTAGCTGAATCCTTTTACTTGCTCATATGATGGTTGCAACTAAATAAATGCTTAGCTCTTGTTTCTACATGAAGATGCTTATCTCTTTCCAGATTTTACTTTAGTTGTTTTTCAGTAACTTAAATTCTGATGAAATCAAGAAAAATTTCAATTTGAAGTTTGTCCAGATTTATTATTGTTGTTGTTGTAAGAATAAGAGCAATATTTTTTTGCCTTTATCTTTAAGCTGAAATTCAAAGTTTGGTCACTGTAAACGAATTAATATTTCATAATTGGAAAAACTGTTTAGGAAAATGAATTCTTGCTAACTGACCAATTTCCATGATGGTATAAGACCACTGCCATCCAGTAGAATGATACATTTGATGGACAGCTTGATGGGTAGGACCTCTAGAAGGAATGGATTAGGAAACTGTCCAGGGAAGAGTTTGTCTCAATGGGTGGAGGAAAATACCGTGGGAATAGAGCATTAAAATGGATTTGAGAGATATTGTAAAGGCAGACTTAAAAAGAATGTGGAATAGATTGGTTGATGGAGGATGGAGGATGGACGGGAGATGGATCCTAAATTCTTTCTTAGTTTGGGATCCTTACGAAAACAGTGATGACCAAATTCACTATGAGGGGAAAATGCAAAGGAAATATGACATTATTTAAAGGAAAAGAATTTCTGGTGTTGGAAGGGCAAGATATTTCAAGTGACAGCAATGGTAAATATAAGGTCTAGGTGATGATTGTGGTTTGAATATATCCCCCAAAATTTCATGTGTTGGAAAGTTAATCCAAATATTCATGTAAATGGTGTTTGGAGGTGGGGCCTTTGGGAAGTAATTAGGTTTACATGGAGTCATGAGAGTGGGGCCCCGGTAAAAGAATTAGTGGCTTTACATTAAGAAAAGGAGAGACCTGAGTTAGCATCCTCATTCTGTTCACCATTTGATGTCTTTCACCATGTTATGATGCAGTGAGAGGCCCTCGCAAAATGAGCCCTCTGTCTTGGGCCTCCCAGAATCTAGAACCATGAGTCAAATAAATTCCTTTGCTTTATAAATTTCCATCTGTTGTATTATGTTATAGAAACAGAAAATGGACTGAGATAGCCAGGCTCAAGAGTTGTGAAGAATGCCCAAATGCTTCACAATTAATACGGATCTCTTAGTCACACCAACTTCTCTTCAACTCAAGGTACAATTTCAGTGAAACTTAACTTGAACATCTCAGAGTGTTAAAATGAGTAACATTTAGCTTTACTGACAATCTCAGAGTGGTCTGTGCTTGCATCACCTCTGGGACATCATATGACCTCTCTGCAATAGATGAATTCTACACTAGAAGTTTTAGTCATTAGTGAGCAGTATATAAATAAAACAAAATTCTGATTCACATTAAATTCAACTGGGTGGCATAGTTAATACCTTTTAAGTTTTGTAACAGATACTATGACACATTTCCATATACCACTTCTACCCAGAGAAATAAGAGATTACAAATAAGAGTTGAAGGCCCTGTTCTTCTCCGTCACTCAGTGCTAACCCTTTTTCTTTTATTGAGTATTTATTATTCAAAAATTTATATATATTTTTAACCACCTACATATATCTCTAAAATCATTAATGTTTTGTTTTAATATTTTAAATAAATGATATCAAATTACATGGATCCTGATGCTTTTTTCTCTTTCAATATCATGCTAGTGAAGATCACTAAATGTTGATAGCCATAGCTCCAGGTCTTTTGCACAGCTTTGTATTATCCTATTATATGAATGTAATGCAGTTTATCTGATCTTTTATTATAGACGTTTAAGTTTTTTTCAACTTAAAAAATTATGTTTGGCTACACCAAGCAATGCATACATGTGAAAGAGTATTTTTGTGTTTCTTGATATACACCAGAAGTGGAATTGTCAAAAATTACTACCTAGATGATTTGTACCAATATAAACTCTCAGTACAGATATATAGTATTTCGGTTGCTCCTTATTCTTTTTTAATTTTTTAAATTAAGGATTTGAGTTATTGTACAATCATAAATGAATATAAAGTAACAATACGATATGCATCTGTTCTTAAACCAGAAGTATTACCACATTGCCCACCTCCAGCCTCTTGATTCTTCTATATTTCACCCCTATAAGCAATATAAATGCTTAGATTGTGAATTTTCCAGAATCAATTGATTGCATAAGTATTATTGGATTCTCAGGGGGGTAAAGAGTATGCTACATTGTTGATTGTCTCTCTAGATCCCTCCCTCCCCTCCCGCCATGTATCTATGGGTGTCCTAGATTATGTGTTGCTCCTCCTTTGCTAGGTCTAATATGTGAGTTTGACTACATTTCACCCAAGATTGGGTTTAGCTCCAACCTCCGCAAATGAGTGAAAATATTCAAGCCTTGACTCTCAGGGTTTGGCTAACTTTGCTCAGCATGATTTCTTCCATAGCCATCCATTTACCTTCAAAGGCAGCAGTATCATTGTTTCTAATTGCTGAGTAGAATTCCACTGTGTGTATATTCCACAGCTTTTGGATCCATTTATCCTGTGAGGGGTGTCTGGGTTGGTTCCATAGTTTAGCTATTGTAAATTGTTGCTCCTTTTTCTTACATTGTCCAATTTGATGGTGTAGGAATTTATACCCTGGATGTAAGTTCTTTGTTAGATATATGCATCTGAATAGTTTCTCTCAATCTGTGGTTGCCTGTTCCTTTTCTTGATGGTATGTTTCAATAGGCAAAAGTATAAAAACTTTTATGAAGTTTAATTTACACATTGCTTTCTTTAATTGATCAGTCTCTATCCTCTCTAAAAATATTTGCCTATATTAAGTCATGAAATCCTCTCATATTTAACTCTGGAAGCTTGATAGTTTTAGTTTGTATCTGGGCCTATAAGTCATGTTGAGGTAATTTTGTGTGTGGTGTGCAATGAGGTTCAAGTGTATACCCCGTTTTCTTACACATTCGCTGAAAAACACTTGCCTTTCCTCAGCTGAACTGAATGAGAATGAAAATACATCAAAATTTGGTGGAATCCACTCAGTCAGTGTTTAGAGGAAAATTTATAACATTACATGCACATATTAGAAAAGAAGACATTTTGAAAGCAACAACGTAAGATTCTGCCTTAAGGAACTAGAAAAAAAAAAGCAAAATGAAATTAAGGGAAAACAGGGGAGAAATATAACGACAAAGACCAAATCAATGTACTTTAAAGCAGGAAAACAGTAGAAAAAAATCAATGAAACTGAAAGCTCTTTATTTGAGAATACAATAAAACTGATAAACATCTAGTAAACTTAAAGATGAGACTTCATTAAAGATCCTATAGACATTAAAAATGATAGCAGAATACTATAAAATAGTTATGCTAATTAATTCAACAACTTACGTGACAATGTACATTTTATCAAAGGTCAAAAACTATCAAAACCCATCCAAGAGAAGAAAAAAAATCCCTATTCATTCTGCCAGGCTCAGCACTACTCTTGACTCTTAAAACAGTAAAAACAGGACAAGAAAAAACTTCACAAGCCATTATATATCCACAAACATACATGCAAAAATGCTTAGCAAGACTAACAACTTAAACCCAGCAAAATATAAAAAGTGTACAGCAGGACCAAATGAGGTTTATTCTGAGATTGCAGTTGCTTGCAATATCTGAAAATTAATCAACACCATATTAATAGTCAAAAGAAGAAATGCTACTCAATCCTCTCCTATTGTATATGCAGTCAATAAACTGGCAAAAGCTCAAGTATTTATTTATCATACAAACTCTTAGGAATATACAGGAACTTTATTAACATGTTAAAGGGAAATAGCCTATGGCGAGCACCATAGTTATAGTGAAACAGTAGATGCTTTCTTCTTAAGATTAGGAGCAAAGGAAACGCATCTGTCTTTACCTCTACTATTAAACATAACTTTGGGAATCCCAGCCAGCACATGAAGGCAAGAAAAAGAAATGAAATGCATATGGATTAGAAAGAAAGAATAAAAATGCCCCTATTTGCAAATGACATGATTGTCTTTGTAGAAAAATACCCAAAAGCATACAGCGAAAACCCTTAGGTGGGCTACCTGTAGTGGCACATTCTTGTAACCCCAGATACATGGAAGGCTAAGGCAGGAGGATTACAAGTTCAAGGCCAGCCTGGGCAATTTAGCAAGAATTTGTCTTCAAATAAAATATTGAAAATGGCTGGAATGTAGCTCAGTGGTAGATCTTTTGTATGTTTAAGGCCATGGGTTCAATTCCCAGGATCATAAAATGAAACAAAACTTCCTAGAACAAAAATTTTAAAATTTCAGCAAGTTCGTAAGATAAAAAATCAATAAAAATTGATCATATATCTATACTAACAATGAGTAATTGCAAACTAAAATTTAAAAAATACCATTTACAACAGTAACAAGAGAATATTTAGGTACAAACTAGTAGTATGGTATCTGTGTGCTGAAACCAACGCAATGATGAAGAAATCAAAGACCTAAATATCTGGAGAGATAAGTTGTAATATGGGTTGGAGGACTCAATATAATAAAGGTATCAAGTTTCTCAAATTAGTCAACAGATTTAATGGAATTTAAATAAAAATCTCAGTCAGACTTTTGTGGATAGAAACAAGACGATCCTAAGGTTTATATGGAAAGGCAAAGGAATTAGAACAAATAAAATAACTTGAAAAAGTAAAGTAGAAAAAATGTAATACCAATTTTTTTGTATTACCCAATTTGAGAGCCACTGTACTAAAAAGCTACCCTAATCAAAGCAGTACAGTGTTGGCAAAGCAACAGACATAGATCAATAAGACAGAACAGAGTCTATAAATGCACCCACGCAGACGTGGCCGATTGATTTTTGACAAAGGTGCAAACGCAAATCGATGGAGTTGTTAGTCTTCTCAGCAGATGGTATTAGACAAATTGGACATCCATACACAAATAATTGAATTTCATCTTAAACTTCACATTTATTAGAAAAAATTAACCTAAAATGCATCACAGATCAAAAAGTAAAATACAAAACTGTAAGTCTTTTAGAATAAAACATCAGGAAAAATCCTTGGTAACTTAGAGTTGAGCAAAACATTTTTAGACATGCCACAGAAAGCACGATAGATTTTAAAAAATTGATAAGTTGGACTTCCTTAAGATAAAAGAAATGTACTCTGTGAAAGACACTTAAAAGAAGAAAAAGAGACTGATAACCCTAAATGCAACTCTCACATCTGGCCAGTGGGGGGAAAATGGCATAATCACGTTGGAAAATAGTTTTGAAGTACAATAGAGTTAAGCATACCCTCACTCCTTACTGCATGGCCCAGTATGTCTAGCGATTTACCATGGGGAAATGGAAACATATAGCTCCCCAAAATTGGTACAAAAATGTGCATAGCAACTCTGCTTGTCATAACCAAAACCTTCAAACAAGTCAGATACCAACCAGCAGATGGACGCATAAGCACACAATTTAATGCACACAATGTTTAAGAATAGACAAAGCTAATCCGTGGTGCCAGAACATTAGTTCCCTATGGGGGTGGTGATTGGCTGGCGGGAAGCTCAGGGAACCTTGGCAGGATGCATAGCTGCGTGAGTGTGGTAGGTACTTCCAAAGCTAGTATGACAATCACTCCAGTCCTATGTTCTTTTCTAGTATGTCTTGCTGCTCTCCTACCACCACAAGGTTTCTCATTCTGTTGAATGCAGCTTGGTGCTATGCTTTTTTTTGAACAACTAAAGAAGTAATGCCTGGTAACTTTTTCTTTCTTTCTTTCTTTCTCTTCTTTCTTTCTCTCTCTCTCTCTCTTTCTTTCTTTCTTTCTTTCTTTAAAGAGAGGACAGTGTGAGAGAGACAGAGAGAATCAATTTTTATTGAGTTTTTCACATGGCTTTCGTTGCTCTGACACTTAGTTGTGTATGTGGTGCTGGGGTTTGAACCCGTGTACTCGCACATGCCAGGCAAGCGCCATAACCACCGAGCCACAGCTCCAGCCCCGCCTGGTAACTTTTTCAAGAGCTGGGCCTCAATAGACCTTTAGTTTCCATCTTTGTCTCTTGGCACACTCCTTCTTGGAATCCAGCAGCCCAGGTAGCCACGTTAAGAGCCACGTTGCTATGGGAGACCCATAGCAACCAGAACTGATGACCTCATCCAGGAGTCTGAGCTGGTAGACAGTCCCAGTCTCCAGCCTTCTTGGGGTTATCCAGTCATTCCAGTCATCTGACATCATGTGAGGCAGAACTCTCTGCTCAACTCAGAATCTTGAGAAGTAAGAAGTTGTTCTTATTTCAAGTTACCTGGTTTGGGGGCAATTTGTTATGCAGCAACAAATAACCAAAACTTTTGGATGTATACATTAGGCCAATTTCATAGGATTATACACTTACCATCTGAGCCTTTAACTGCGTCAATCTCAGTAAAAATCAATCAATACATAAAGAATATTATCTAATTATGAGAGAGCAAGACAATCACCATAACAAATGGCAAAAATGTAAAGCCAATTCTATTAAAATAAAAAATTATAAGGGGGACTATATGATCCAAAATATGTTTTGAAGATTTTTGCTAATTTCATATGTAGGGAAATCAAGCAACAACTTTTGGAAAAGAAGCAAAAAAATTTTTTATTTGCTGGTGATAAATTGCATACATAGAAAATTCCAGAGCTTCTGCTCGACAGTATAAGAACAAAAGAAAAAAGAAAGAGCGAGATGATTGGATTAACTACATGCAAATGCTAGTGCCTTTCTGTACATAAACAATAATCAGATAGAAATCTAAATATTTAAAAATCCTGGGGCTGGAGCGGTGGCTCAGCGGTTTCGGCGCTTGCCTGGCAAGCACAAGGACCCGGGTTCAAACCCCAGCACCACGTATACAACTGAGTGTTGGAGCAACGAAGGCCATGTGAAAAACTCAATAAAGTTGTTTCTCTCTTTCTCTGTCTCTCTCACTGTCCCTCTCTCTTTAAAAAAAAAAAAAGATAAAAAATCCAATTCTTAATAGCAACAAAAAGTTTAAAATAGCTCTAGAAGTTATAAAAACCAGGTGAAGAAAGCCACAAAAATATTGGAAATGAGGTAAAACCTGATCTGAGATATGCTCTATACACCTGGTTGGAGCAAAATAATAACAGCAAAATATTAATCTTTCATACACACAATACAGTTCTAATAAGAATCTCAATTTTTAATCATTTGGTTCAAATTACTTTACAATTCATGTGGAAGAATGGCTAAAGTATTTTTCAAAAAGTAAAATGATTGCAAATTTGCTTGATCAGTCATTAAAATTTACCACATAAAACTTACTGAAATTAAAGTAAAATATTGGTATAATAGCAAACTTGAGTCTGTGAGGGAGAGCACAGATTTACATAAATCCCGGGATGTCTGAGAACTCATTTATGCCAAAGGCAGCATTTCAATTCAGTAGATTATTTCATGTAGGATGCTGGCTCAATTGTTGTTTATCTGAAGAATGTAATACCAGGATTTCCAGTCTTGACATATATCAAACTGTATTTTCGATAGATGAAAATGAAGATATTTGATTTTGAATTTCATTAAGAGCACATATTTGTATTTCTTGATTTTTTTATCATATTGAAAGGAACCCATGGATTCATATTGCTAATTCTACAGACCCTATTTTAAAATCCCAATTTGAGACTACGAGAAGGAACAGTGACCCTGGACATATATGTACACATAAATATGTGCACCCCCACATGCAAACATCAGTTTATTCCTACTTATTTTCCTGTCTTATAAAAACTCTTCTCTCTCTCCCTAATATATGCTGCTGCTATGGGGAAATTAAAGGGAGAGAGTGGTGGAGAAAGGAAGGAAGAGGAGAGGAGCACCAGGGCATGAGCTCTGGAGCAGTTGGTACTCAGTCTGAAGTGGGGGACAAGATTTCTCATTCCCTCCCTTCCTGTTCACTCTACTTTCTGCTTAGAACTGAATGGCAGCTTTGATGGAATGGAAATTTCTGAGCAATGCTCATGTATACCAAGCTACAGCTCAGGGATCCATGTGTTTCATGTGTTATTATATTATATTATATTATATTATGTTATATTATATTATATTATATATTTGAGCAGTCACTAGGCCTCTGAGTTTGAAGTTCTAGAGAGTTGAGTCAATTACTTTGCTCTTCCTTACTGTTACCCTATGTGGACAATCATGGCTCAAATACAAGTTGCCTGTCACTTCCTTCTTGGTTAAGGGTGGGCTGTTTGATGCTCATTATTACTGTATCTCATCAGAGTCTATCAATGGTAAGTCATTATTTTATGTGTCATTATAAACAGAAAAAAATACTGCCAATTAGATTAGGACACAGCTTTAAAAAGGCCCCTGCTTAACTCATTGATTGGGCATACCAGCTTCTCGGTGCTTAGAAATGCCTTTCATGTGCTCCAAGGGATTTAGCCGGTTCTACTGTCTTTAGATGCATTTTATTGGGTGATAAGCCATTTTTGCACATTTATCTTAGTAACAAAATGTACCACAATTTCTTCTTCCTGTAGGTTTATAAAATAGACAGCTTTCGCTTTGAAAGAAATGTGAGACTGCAATCATTCCTTCAACAACAAATATTTACCTTATTAATATAACATTTATACTTCACTGCTCCATTTCCATGTCTTCCTGCAAACACAATGACTTTTTGTTTGATTGCCACATCACCGTGAAATCTTTCTGAAGATATTTTTAATATCTGGTAGCACTGACAATGCTCAGTTGAAGTGACAACGTTATGATCAGCCATGGAGGCATTTGCTAAAGAAAACTACAGTGATTCTATCTGGCTAACAGTGATCGGATGGTGCATTCTGATTATCACAAATGTTAAACCATGAAAAAGAAAGTTCTAGAATCAATAAAATACATTAAACAACTTTATTTTTAATAGCTTCTTACCTGTCGTGAGTGTTTTCTTCAGCAGTTCTGTCTCTCACAAACACCTGGCTGGCACGTGCCTGTGTACCAAAGACGCAGCATCAGTTCAAGGGACAGCAGATGCTCAGTAGCAGCACCAATGGTTTGATCCGCATACCACCATTAATGTACCTTAACAGTGGAGATAAAGAGTGACTGGTTCAGGGTAGATGGTGCAGCAAGAAGTAGAAGGTCCCTTGTGAGGTTTAAGAAAGTGGGTTATTTGTGATAGGCAAGTACACAGGCTTCCAGAGGTGATAAGAAGTTCCAGCCAGGGTCATGGACCTGTAACACCAGAACCTATTGGGTCACAAGGCCTCTCCTGTTTCTGCTTCTTTAGATTCCCCTATGTAGTAGACTCTTAATAACTATCAGGATGATTTTGCGTCTGGTTCTCCATGGCAGTAACCTGGGTTCCATCCTACTTATCCTAGAGTCTGTTCATAGGATCTCGGTTTTGTAATTCACATTCTTAGAGAAACCTGCCCATGGATTTTCTTTCCACCCCACACCACCCTGATTTCAGATGTCCATCTTCAGTTCACCTTGGCCAACTTCAGGTTATCCTTCCAGAGGAACTGTGGATGGGATTATTCCTCTCACTCCAACTGGCCCAACTACTCCAAGTCAGGTACAGATTTTAATCTTCATTAGAACCCCTGAAAGAGGCTGCATGGGCCTGGCTCAATATTTGGTTAAACAATTTCAAGGAAAAACTCAACTTCCATAAGAGCCCAACCATGGTGACCAGGCCAGGTCTGACTGTCCAGTTAGGAAAAAGGAAGAGAAGGGGCAAAGGTTTGATTTTATTCCTCGTTTGGTTGCTGTTACTTTTCGTTGATATAGTCCCACATATACCGATCAAGCATAGGATATTTTCCATATGAACCGAAAAGGCATCTAATGGCAACCTACCAAGGCTGCCGAACCTCTGCTTGGAGTTCTTTGATCCCAGAAGTGATAAATAGTGGTAAAGTAAGAAAAATATGGATGTGGGGAGGTGCTTCCATGGGCGGTTGTGCGTTGGTGTGTGGATGGGTAGGAATACTTCATAGCACAATACCTTCTCCCTTTAAGAATTTATCAGAGGTTTCTTCAAATGAGCACATTTGCACAGTGAGCCACATTACAGGCTGAACACAGCACCTGTGTTGCCTTAAGGCATGTGTCTTCATTGGGGAAATAGGACACTCACCTTATGGAAGCAAGTGACCTCCATCATAGTCCAATGGTGTGACCTTGGTTTGAGTCCTGAATATGTCCACCCTTCAAACTCTCATACATAAAATGTGGTATGGTCTGTGGCTTCTCGTTGGCTGGCAGGTCCCTGCTTATGAAGAATGCTGTATTGGGGAAACAAAGAGCCACATACCATTGTAACCCTATTCAAATTTGTCTTGGCTGAGAGCCCTGCCCATTATAAAACTTCTGCCTTGGGTGCCCAAGGCGTTCTGTGCCCAAAGATCATTTTGTGCTGACAGAACGTTTTACTGCTGGCAGAAGGAGAAGCAGCCTAGCAGTCCCTGGTCCAAAAGACACACACATATACTTGTGCTCTGTGCTCAGAGCAGCACCCAGATTATATTCTATCTTCAGCTGTTCACTAGCTGGGACAATTTGATTAGATTAGAAATACAGATAGTCAACTAAAAATATGCCCCTAACACTGAACAGAGTTTCTGGGTTGAGAGGGGATCCTTGGGTCCCCGGTTCTAAGCAGATTCCTCCTAGCTTTGTCACTGGATAGAAGTGGCTGAGCTCTTGGCATGATGCAAATGGCTGGATTCATTGCTCCTTCTTCTAAAGGCAGAGTATTCTAAAGCCAGGACCTTTCTGACTCTCCAAGATGTGTCTCTGAGGATACTGAGTCAAGGGGAACTCCTCATTCTTCTCATTTATTCTACACCTCATCTTGCTCACAAAGGAGATTTGAGGACAGTTAGAGAAATACAGGCAAAAAAATAAAATAAAATAATTAAAGAATAAAATTTAAAAAAAATCTAAAGAGACTCAGAGAAAAGGAAAACGACAATTAAAAAATGTGAAAGTTAATGAAACAATGCACTGTGTTTTTCCCTGATGAGTTTGTGAAAACCACCTATGGTCACAGGTGTCTGATGTCTCCTTGTGCAAAGACACAGATGCTACCTCTCCCTAACACCAGGGACTAACAAAGGACAGTTCCATGTTGCAACTGGGATTCATTCTCTTCTCTCTCCCATTTTCAAGTCCCCAGATGCCCCTGCTCTCTGAGGAAGAAACTGGACTGCTACTCATCACCTGAAGGATGCTGCTCTGAGAAACCTCCAGGAAAAATGTTTGGAGGGTCAGGGAGCAGGCCCAGATTCAGAAGCCCATAGTCTTTTTGGGGACCCTGGTGAGTAGAGAAGCCAGGAGGGATGCTGTCCCAATTTGCTCCTGTCTTCTTTCTCTGACATGGCTATTGGTGTCACAGGGTGAGGAGGGCGTGGGGTGGCCCTTCTATGTGGCTTTCAATTCCACCAAGGATGGGCCGTGAAGACTGAGCTCTGTGAAATAGTTGATAATGAACTAATCTGTCTTTCACACCTATGTCAGATGAAGCCAACGTGACCTGTCTGGGGAGGCAAATATGTCCAGTTAAATGTATATTTAATAAACATAATATATACTAATTTATTTACAGGTGCCTGCTCAACATTACATTATAATATTTACAAGGGCCTAGGGAGTTAGGGGAATCAGAACCAGAACACACAAACTTCTGATTGAAAGTGTAGCATCTAGGTACTGGAAGAAGAGATTCTCTTCAGAGAATTCTAGAAAAACTGAGCTGTTGGTTAAAGGTTGCAGTGTGAGACTGAGTGTTCTTTTACTTACTTTGGGCAAATTTCCAAACTCCTTTTAGTCTCTGTTTCTTCCTCTGAAAAATGAGAATCATCATAGCCAAAGACTTTTAAATTTTTGTAGGGGTTAAGTGGCATGATGTACAAATGGCATTTAGATCTCCAACTTCAGGTACGTAGCTACTGCTACAACTTTCAAACATTAAAAAAGTAATGGTATTGACTTTTAGGAAATCACTAATTCTCCACGGTGCAAGAAAACATCGTATGTTACGCTTGCCCCGAAAGAGTATTGTTCTCATGAGCAGAGCTATGGAAAACTACGTTCTCCGAGATGTGGGAGTTTTTGTTGGAAACTGGTCTAAGAGTACTCGTATTTTACGGTCACTTGTTAAGGAGACAGTTGTTCATGGGGAAGAGTATTAAAGAAGAAAACGCTGATTTGATGAGCTTTCTCCTTGTCTAGCCCAACCTTCTCACCAGCTGTTCTTCATGTGAAATTGCTTCATTGACCTGGTGGGGATAGGACTCCAAGAAGGTTTCACAGAGCAGAATGACAGCTGATGTGGTGACGGGGAAAAGTCAAGGACAGAGTACCCTGAAGATAAATGGGACATGCAAACAGAAATTTCACCAGTGCCGCCATAGAAGTGGAATTAGAGAGAGCCTGGATAGCCTATATCTTTAAAGAATTACTGGGACTTAGAAAAGGCTTCTGGAAATCGTCAGTTGGTATTAACTTTTTTTCTATGAAATGCTTAGTGTAAGCATGCTCTGAGGGAGTTATTTTGTTGAGTATGCTAAAGAGCTTCCTAACAACCTCATTTGCACTGCTATATTGCTTGATAAACTGTTTCTTTCTACAAAGGCGTTTTCTGGATGCTGTGAGGGGAATTGGACAGGAACAAGACAGGGTCCTGCCCTCTAAGTAAACTCCATTTTGGGCTTCACTTAAATTATCACTAGTACGTTCAAAATTAGCAGTGTTTGATTGCTCTGCTTGAAATATGGTGGGGAAACAGAGTCACAGGTTCCTTTTTCTATCTCTAGGAGTAAAACAAGGCCAATTTGAGCTTGCATAAATCAACAGGGCAAAGAAAATGAGCAGACTCCCTATGCGGGTGCAAGTTTGTGCGTGTGAGTGTATGTGTGTATGTGGGAGCATGTGATGTGAATGTGTGAGGGTTCTCCGTGAACATCTGCTGTATGGTTGAATGTTGAACAGAGGCAGGAATTTCTCCATCCCTGGGAGCAAATCCATGGTGTACCCACTCTGCTCTCACTGGTGCTTCCTGACAGGGTCTGCAAAGATCTGGGCAGAAGAGGCTGGATTTAGTGGACATCCAAGGTCACCAGTGGCTTAGGAATAAGGAATGTGGAATGTCATTTCACCAGCTGTGTCACCTGGTGACCTGGCTTTTCTGCTTCTTGGGTTCTTATAAGACAGATGCAGGTTATATGATTTGTCTAGCAAAGGTGCTTTGAGAATTCAGTGAAAAAAAAAAACCTGCATGCATAGAGTGCCCACTAACCCCATTCTAGATAAGTCTAGTGGTTCTGTGCCATGTTCCCTTGTCTCTTGTAGCCTCTGACTTTAGCTTCAGGTATACAGAGGAGTTCTATGCAAGGTTGGCATCGTTTTCTCCTGACAACTTCCCACCCCAAGGGTCAAAGCATTTCTGCTTTTTGCCCTAGGACTTTCTCCCAGACACTGGAACAATGGCTTCACAGGTGACTTGAAGATGGACAAATGCTTTAGCATTCGCACGACATATCTGGATAGCCTCTTAACAAGTCTTGGCAGAATTGGCCCCTGCACATGTTATCAAAAACAGCCTCCAGTGAGTGCTTCCTATGATCGAGGCACTGATATGTGATGCCTACACCGTATCTTATTTGATCCTGACCACAACCCTGAACTTCAGGTATTTCACCATTTCCATTTTACAGATGAAAATGCAAAAGGAAGTTGACAGCTGTTGCCCAGATCAACTCACTAGTAAATGACAGCATCAGGAATCAAACCGTGCAGCCTGACTCAGAGGGACAACTGTGTTTTCTCTTTTCTGCTTGGTACTGGCCACCTCCCATGAGTGGGCTATGAACATCCAGTAAAGGCACCTGATGGTTGCATGCATGTGACAGACCCCTTGACCAAATTGTTCCTTGGAGCAATCCTGGGTATTAGGAGAGTTAGGAAATATTGTGCTTATTTTGAAGACAATGAAACTAATCCAGACAGACTATTATTCTCTAAGTATTAACAATGATCACTCTCCAATGAGTGGCTAATACATGAGAGTGCATGCTGGTCTTTCCAGAAGAACAGTCTCCTGCATACAACAGCCAATGCCACATAGTTACTCAAACAGCAGAGGGATGTAGTCAGGACCCTACAGAAGCAGAAGAGAGAGCAGAGAGGACCCAGCGTCCATGGATCTCATTCCCAAAGGCAACCTGGAAGAGCAGGAGGGAGGGAAAGAACAGAGGCTGTGTGACTGTATTGTCAGGGCACATCCAATGGGTATCAGGACTAGCACCTCCCTGAAGATCCTCATGTTTTAGGGTGCAAATGACAGGCAGGCCATGGAGTTTCTTCTCCTGTTTATAAACAATGCACTCAGGGAGCAGCTACCTGAATGCTGGGCTGCTGTGGCCATTGGGTTGCAGCTCTCCTCTTGTCCTGAGGAACTTCTGCACCAGTGGTTCTCCAGATGTTTGGTCTCAGGACTTCTGCTTTTTATACTCTTAGAAGTTACTGAGGACCCAAAACATTTTTAAAATTTAGGATATATATATATATATATATATATATATATATATATATACATAACTTACCATATTAGCAATTAACAGTAGGACATTAACAAATATGTATGCTTTAATTAACTTAAAAACAGTAGTAATATATTCAATAGATAGTAACATAAATATTTTTATAATAGAAAACTGTATTTTTCAAATAAAAATCTTTACTAAGAAGATTGAACCTTCTCTAGAAATTATTTTAGTGTAATATAGATATACATAACAGTAGGTCGATTCTGACATATTCACAAACCTATATAGCATCATTTTCTCCATTTCAATCCTCGATACTAAAGCTCCCTTCCTTCCCCTCATTCCCTTTCCTCTGTTCTACTGGTTTTCTTCTATTTCTTTCTTTCTTTTTTAACTGGTGCATTATAGTCGTTGATAAAATTGGAATGCACTGTGTTATTGTCACATGCACCCAGCATAATTTGGTCAACTTCATTCCCCAGTTCCTCCCCTTAACTCCCCTCCTGTTTTCCCCTTGGTTCTTTGCTCCTGCTCTGCTGATCTTTTTCCACGAGAAAAGTTCAGCGAGATTGAACTTTTTGCATTTATGAACTGTGATTGGTGCTGGGATCTTACACTTGCCTTCATAGATGGTGATTTTGCAGGAATTCCACTGAAAACTTTTCAGCCTCTTTGTCCAGTGTTTGGATTATCTTTAGGTACATTCTTTAATGGACTTCTTTGCTTGCTTAGTGCATTTACTTTTCCAATTAATTGTGTCAACTCTGTAGTTCTTGCATTACAATAGATTTACCTTCCCAAATGGGTTGTGGCCCGTTACAATGAACCATGTGACTTTCTGAAATGGAGAGAGCCACTGGAGCAGGGAAAATGGGCATTGTGCACCTGGGTGCTGAGGATGGCAGCCAAAGCCAGGCTGAGCTGCAGCATCATTCAGAAGCAAGGCCAGGAGTCCAGGTGCTTAATGAAGACATGTGAGGGCAAACAGAGAGGGAGAGAGAAGAAACCAGTAGCAATTTTCATGTTTTAGGAAGCACATAAACACACAAAGCAGCAGGAAAACTGCTGTAATCATCTTTGAAATTTACACTGAGGAAACCTCTTCTGAGCGTTATTCTGCTAACCTGAGCTACCCTGCTTCCAGAGCCTGGGAAATCAGTCCTCCATTGGGGGACGTCTATGTCACCCTGTTGTTCACTATAGACTTTTCTGATGATCTTCTTGCCTGCACTCTGCATTTCTTGCCATTGTTTTTCTCAAATCAAGTTCCCTGAGCATATATACTTTTCTTCACTCATCTTTTTAAAAAATTGTAATTTTATTATTTTTAATTGTGATAAAACACACATAGCATAAAATTTACTATCTTAACTAATTTTTTGGGGGGGGGTGCCAGGGATTAAACCCAGGGGTGCTTAACTACTGAACCACATCCCAAGCCCTTTTTAATTTTTTATTTTGAGACAGGGTCTTGCTAAGTTGTTTATAGCCTCACCAAGTTGCTGAGGCTGGCTTTGAATTTGCGATCTTCCTGTCTCACCCTCCTGAGCTGCTGGGATTACAGCACACCACCATGTTTGGCCATCCTAACTGTTTTTAAGCAGATAGTTCAGTAATATTAACTACATTCACACTGTGTGCAGTTGTCACCACCACCCATCTCCAGAACTATTTTCATTTTGTCAAACTGAAACTCTGCACCCATGAGAAAGCCCTCCATTTACTTTGCCCCAGCCCCTAGTAACCACCATTCCACTTCCTGTCTCTGTGAACTTGAATATTCTAGGTACTTCCTGTAAGTGGAATCATAGTATTTTCCTTTTTGTGACTGGCTTATTTCAATGTTGTTGTCAAAGTTCCTACTTGTTGTACCATGT